>CAUYRH010122211.1:0-53196 GCA_963574655.1 Perodicticus potto | reverse complement strand
GGGAGGCAGGTGGGTCAATAGTGGGAGAGTTAACAGGGAGACCACACCTATGGAGCATATTGCAAGTACAAGTTGGATCTATCAGGTGTAGAACACAAATGTCTTAACACTGTAATTGGGTAAATGAGGTGAAGGCTATGTCGGTTAGTAGAACGTAAGCACTCCAATGTGTACAAATAATCAACACATTGAATCCCATAATGGCGTAAATGTATTCATGATCTATGTACAAATGACTTAATAAAAAATAAATAAATTTTAAAAAATTATCTATCTCCATATTTTCTGGATGGGGGAAACTTGAAAGCTTCTCATTTCCTGTTTTCCATAGGGGGAGACCAGAAACAGTCAGATAAACCACAGAACGCTCTTCCTCGGAGACAAGGCTCAGAGTGTTCAGAGTTCAAGCATGCAATAAAGAAACAGGAAGGAATACACGTGCAGACAGCCCCCACTGTCTTTACTGACCAAATCAGCCTCTTCTTTCTTGTGACAGAAAGAAGTTTCATCTGCTGCAGTACACGAGCATCTTGATGGTGATGACTCAACCTTCTCCAAAGGAGGGGCAGGTCCAGTCCAGACCAGTCCCAGGACAGCCTGCTAAGTTTCAGCAGTTGCTTAATTCATCTTGAAGTTTAGGCCAGAGAGAGATTTGGGTCAGGACCCCAGAACTACACAGCCCCTTCTGACTCTCATCATACCCACCACTAGTAGAGGCCAGACTTTCACATTAGCTCCTAAAAGGGCTTTCTCGATACTGACAGCCAGAAGGACTAGGCTGCCATCCTGGAATCAGTGGAATCACAATACATCTCACATTCCTCAGACTGGAGTCAAAACAATCTCCTACACAGAACCAGAGTATCTGATCCAATTGCATTACTTCCCTACGTAACTTTTAGTTTTTATGAAAGAGAGAGAAGAAAGGGAAAAAAAGCAAAAAGACAAAAGGGGAGGAATGTAGTTCTTTTATTAAAGTCACAATAAAAATGGAAGCAACCAAAAGAGTCAGAACTTTATGCACAAAAGCCCTATTGGCATTTGGGGAAATTCATTTGAAGCCAGAGCTCAGAGGACAAGAGAGAGACACAGAAATAAAATCTCTTGGAAAAAGCAGAAAACATCACCCAATAAGATTTCACCACACACTGGTAAATTTGTGTAAACTTGGTGCTTGAGGTAAACCAAGTAATTAATGGCTATGTAAGCACCACTCAGTCATTTACAGGACCTAGGATTCAAAACCACAAGCAGCTGGTAAAGGATATTTTAGCAAACAGTCTTCATCCCACTTTGGAACTGAAGCGTATTCTTGACCATTCTACTGGGTAGGTAATAATCCTGGGGACTCATGGAACCTGTGAGGACAATGCTGGATTATCTTTACATGTTTTTAAGATTCTGATATTTTCAGGTTAATTTTTAATATTTAAAAAGATGTATCCTCATATGGACAATGTGAACCACATAATCAGCAAGCTGAGCTACTAAGATTTTAACTGTTTCATCATTTCAATAGGTTGACTCCAGCATTTTCGCCATAAATATTTAATTTGTAGGCTAGTAATAGAGTTTGTTTGGGGAAATAGAGCCAGCGTTCTCAATGGGCATAACCCATCTTTGCATACAATCCAGTCTGGCAGAGGTACCAAGAGGTACCTTCGTGTTAGAGATAAAGATCTCATCACTAGGTGCTTCAAGCCCCTTAAACGTCTCAATTCATAGTCCACAGAGTAGAGTCAATGACTTGACCTAGCTGTCTGATGGTACAAGGTTTAGGTTATACAGAAAGGTAAAAATTTTCCTTAATCCAATTTATCAACTTTTTCTTAGGCCAGGGCACATTGATAGTGTAGAAACACAGGACTCCAGTTTCCCAGGCTGGACAGGATGTTTTAGAACTCCCTGAACCAAGTCCACGCCACGTTGACTGCCCAATCTCAGGGATGAGGTCAAAGGAAGAACCCAGCCCAGGTTCTCACTGCCCTCCAAGTGTTCTTCTTCCTCTCCAGGACGAGAGGTTCTTAAAACTGCCAATCACTCTTTCACCTGTAAAGATTTGTTTGGCCACCACCTTCGTACTCAAGCTCTTTTTCTAGAAGTATAACGTTAAGTTTTCAAATTGCAATTCTATTATCACATAGTCTAGGTGTTCCAGGTAGACTAAATAAGAGTAAAATTATATAAATCACACATAGTTACAGAAACAATTCACCTTCATATTGTGTATTGCAAATAGCACCTCAACTAAGCTACCTCTGGTTGTCATTCATGCCATTGACCAATGTTTTATTCCTTTCTTCCTGACCTTCCTGTTAGCATGGGGAGGGAACTTACTTTGGGCAATGAGTTTAAGCAGAAGTACCACCTCAGGAAGGAGGTTTGAGAGTCAGTGGCTGCACCTGTGTCTTCCTCTGCCACAGTGATCAGCAATGTTCTCAGCCTAGATCCCTGAATAAAGATACAACACAATTCTCAATATAGATACAATGTCAGCAAGAAATATGCATATTTCAAATCACTGAGTTTGGGGGATGTTTGTTACTGAAACATAACTTCGCTGATACACCATAATCTGACTAAAACATCACGACCTCATAGGAAAGAAATACTGGGACACTGAGCCCTATAGTTAGTGTTACTATAATCCAAACAGAATAAATATACAGTTATTTATATAGTGGCACATACATAGGATAAGTGGATATATGTATATTGTTGATAACCACTTAGTATTAATAAAACAGAATTCTCTCTCATCTCCCCAACCCCTCCAAAAGATCTCAAAGCAATCTGAAAATCTGAATTCTTCAAAATCAGTGTTCAAAAAAAGAAATAAAAACAGAGTTCCCCCATTTTGACCCTCTTGTCAAAAATCATTTGCAGATGGATCTATCAGGTGTAGGACACAAATGTCTTAACGCTGTAATTGGGTAAATGAGGTGAAGGCTATGTTGATTAGTAGGATGTTAGCACTCCAATTTGTACAAATAATCAACACATTGAATCCCACAACGGCGTAAATGTATTCATGATCTATGTACAAATGACTTAATAATAAAAAAATAAAAATAAATCATTTGCAGAGTTCCACTTCTTTTCTAAGACCAAGTACATTAATCAAATGCAGAGTTTCAAAGAGGCTTCATTCTGAGTGACCCAACAGACAAATAAATTAGCTGCCCGGGGCTCCTTTATAACTGAAAGGAGCCAGGCTGACCCAAGGGGGGAGGACAAAATCAAAAAAAAGAGCTTTGAGGACCTTAACAAGCCAGAAAGCCGTCCCACACCCTCTCATTTCGAGGGTGTTAAGTCCGAGCCAAGCACATATGTGTTTATTCACTAAGAGAAATGCAAAGGGCCCACATCTGATTGATTTCTGATGTGCTGCAGCCACAACAAATGTTTGCGTCTGGAATACATATCTGAGGGTTACGCTGAAATGTAGCCCCCTATAAAAACCGATCACACACATTATCCCTATGACCCAAAAATACATGCCCTCGGGACCGTTTTCTTCTTTACTGCAGGAAATAATCACTTAAAGTTTCTGATGTGAGTAAAGAACTGTTGGTTTTTAACTTGCAGAACTTTCAACTGGTGACTCAGTGAGGAATGATGTCATGTGTTATCCTGCGATTGCTGGGGTGGTTCTCTGCTCACTCGGGCCGTTCCCTGTTGCAGAGCCGTGCTCCCTGGTTTCCAGCCTGTCCCCAGCCAGCCAGGAGCAACAGCCCCACACGCAGCAGATGAGACAGGAAGTCTGACAGCTTGCGTCTGCAGCAGGACCCCGAGCGCGTTCCCACTCCACGTCCTGGCATCGTGCCCCAGAAGTACAAACACACACGCACAGAGCTCCATTGTTGCAGCCTTCCCAGCCCACTGATCCTAATATGGAATGCAGCAGGAAACCCATGATTTCCTGACACTCCGCTAGCTGGAGGAAGCAAGGGCAGAAACTCCATTAGAAAGCCCAGCTTTCCTCCATGTTAGATGGGAACTGGAAAATGGGGAGGATTTAGCAAAATTCCACCTTCAGTCAGGCTGCAAAGGGGCAGAGAGCAGAGGAAAACCCTCAGACTGCTGGAATTTCTAGACTGCCAGGAAGCTCCCTGGAATTCTGTGAAAATGAGGGTCTCCTAACTCAAAACTGACAGAGGGAAGAACAGGGCCTTCTGTAATTCCTCCCCAGCTTGTGCGACCTTTCTTCACCAGCATGGTAAGCAACAGGGCACGTCCCAACCCCGGACAGGCCGGTGTGAGCCAAGGCCCCCGACGTGAGGCAGAGTGATCTCCAGCCGGCCCTGGCTTCCCGCCTCTCATGTGCTCTGCAAGAAGCAGGAGCAGCAGCAGCAGGCGTCTCTGCAGCCGGGGCCACCAGGATGGACTGCAAGGAGGGAAGTGACAGCAGCTGCGGGGGCCACGAGGACAAGAAGATGCTCAAGTGCGTGGTGGTTGGGGACGGTGCAGTGGGGAAAACCTGCCTGCTGATGAGCTATGCCAACGACGCCTTCCCCGAGGAGTACGTGCCCACTGTGTTTGACCACTATGCAGGTAAGGAAAGTGGGGAGCTCCCTGCACCCAGGCCAGCCAGGCGGGGCAATGCCCGGAGCAGAGGGGCCTGGTTCATTGCCAATGTCAGTAGTGGCACTGCCTTGGCAGTAACCGGGGGGCTTGGAATAGAACATACAACCAAGGGCTTGGTTGGGATTGCTGGAAGAGCAATCTGGGCACCAATTTGTATCATAACCCGTCTCCCTTCCTTAAAGCAAATCATGAACCTGGGAAAATATCCTGACTGCTGTCTAGATTTGGGGGCAAGAGATTTTACTCTCCATTGCTCTGAAGGTCATTAACTTTTTATCGTGAACATTTTTAAATGCAGGGTAATTGCATCACAATTCTTTGCTAATGAAAAACAAAATCTCCACAAGGCACACAGAAATGAAATAGTCTTGCCGCTTTTCACATATTCACCTCATGTGATTCCTACATGAAAATGCTAAGATTAAGTTTTTAAAATTGGCTTTTTCCTGTAACTATTGGTGCCGTGATATTATTCTTTTCCTAGGGCCACAGATGGGAGAGGGAAGTAGTTAAAAGTATTAGTCAAACTGTATTTCGGTTTGACAGCAACATTTCTTTTTTTTTTTTTTTAATTATTGGGGATTCATTGAGGGTAAAAGAAACCAGGTTACACTGATTGCATTTGTTAGGTAAAGTGTCTCTTACAACTGTGTCCTGCCCCCAAAAGGTATGTCACACACCAACAGTAACATATCTAATTAGTATATCTTAAAAGTAAAAGTACAAACACAAATAAAATCTGAATCATTTCTAAATAGGTCCTGAAAGGACAAAATGAGCATGAAATGTTTGAAAGTGTAACAGTTAAGATACTGTAGCCGCAACTTAATTCTTTCACTGGACCTTGATTTTGTAAGTGTTCTGAAGTTTGTGAGTAGACTTGTCAGTGTGGTAGCATTACCTAAATCTTTCCACTTCGATTCTTGCTTTTTCTCTTACTTTCCGAAACAAATCTTTCTAAGTTCATCTAATGCAAGCTGATGATATTCTGCAGGCTGACGATACCCTAAATTTTATAACTTTTTGGAACGTAGTGATTGGCATCGTGAGTTATCAGAGATTTGAGATTTTGTAAGAGGAAAATTTCTCTTCCTTCACCTTGGCTTTGGGACAGGTTCAGCAAAGGGGAAATGGCCCACAGGAAACCAGTGTGAGTGTCTGCTTTGCTGTGCAGCCATTTGAAATCCTCCTTCCAGAGGAAGTAGCTTCTTTTCCAGAGCCAAACCATCACCTAAGGCTCTGCTTCCTCCTACATTTACGTGATTTATGACAGTATTATAGCAAACAGGAAGAGAGCCGCTGTGAATATAGTATGTCTTTCCCAGCAGGTTTTTCTATATTTGTAGTAATTAAGGGCAAATTTTAATGCTGGCTTCCTTGAGCTGAAAATATAATGACTATGTCCAGAGAAGAACATTTTAATGAGAATAGAATAAAGAGGGCGGCACCTGTGGCTCAGTGAGTAGGGCACCAACCCCATATACCGAAGGTGGCGGGTTCAAACCTGGCCCAGCCAAATCATAATAAAAAAATAGCCGGGTGGCTCGGCGCCTGTGGCTCAACGGGCTAAGGTGCCAGCCACATACACCTGAGCTGCAAATCGGGTTCAAATACAGCCTGGCCCGCCAAACAACAATGATGGCTGCAACCAAAAAAATGGCCGGGCGTTGTGGTGGGCGGCTGTGGTCCCAGCCACTTGGGAGGTGGAGGCAGGAGACTCACTTGAGCCCAGGAGTTGGAGGTTGCTGTGAGCTGTGATGCCACAGCTCTATTCAGGGTGAAAGCTTGAGGCTCTGTCTCAAGAAAAAATAGCCGGACGTTGTGACAGGTGCCTGTAGTCCCAGCTACTCGGGAGGCTGAGGCAAGAGAATCACCTAAGCCCAGGAGTTGGAGGTTGCTGTGAACTGTTACGGCACAGCACTCTACCGAGGGTGACATAATGAGACTATCTCTAAAACAAAAAAAGGATAGAGAATAGAATAAAAAGAACAGGTTGATGTCTGTCTCAAGAAAAAAACTAATTCTAAAATTTGTGGATCTGTGCCTTGAGGAAATCACTCAGAGTAACTTCATATATATATGTGTGTGTGTGTGAATATATATATATTAGTTAAAATCATAACTGTATGCATTTATGGGGTACAATGTGATTATTTGGTATAAATGTGGAATGCTTAAATCAAACTGATTAACATTGCCATCACCTCACTTGCTTTTTTGTGTTAAGACATTTAAAATTTACTCTTGTTATTTTGAAATGTACCCTTGCAGTTACTCAGATTCTTATCCTGAAAACATCTTGGCATAAGTTATTTACTATATACCTTCTTTCTGGCAAGGAAGGGAAAGAGGCTATTCCTTATTTCAAAAACTTCTAAGTCAAAGGTAGAACCTGAAATCTACTAAAGGGGTAGGCTTCAGATGCTCATGAAAATTACATATCCAAGTTCTCATGTACTGGGTGAAACAGTTATAGTGTGGTGTCAGGAAGAAAGAGGATAAATCCATCGTTAGAGATAAAGTTGGCCGTTTAAAAGAAACACATCGGAAATCAAACAAAGACTGAGCCACAGCTAAATTCCACTAGGCTCGAGTTATTTTCTATTTCAATGATGTCCATACCTGCTTTTTTTAAATTTCAAAATAGTAAGTGTTTTAGGTCACATGGCTCACTGTTGTTATGCTTGAGTCCCGACTAAAAGTGTGCCCGTCTCCCAAATAATGTCCCCAGTGCCCATACTTAGTATTGTGTAAGCATTAAAGCACTTTAAAGATTTTGTCTAGTGCATTATTTTAGCTCCCAAGAAATCTCAGCAAACATACCCACAGCATTGCTTTTCGCACCCTGAGCTCCTTTGATGTACACTTTGCGCCTCTTTACGTGTATAATCATCTCACTCGCTTTCAGTAAGGTAAAAAGGGAAATGAGAACATAGCCACATACATCTGGGATCGTTAACGAAGTGATCGTTTCTATAACTGGAGGGATCTTCTCTCTTCCACCACAAAAACTGGAGCTCTTTTAACCACTACCCTCCTTGTATGTGACCTGGTCAAACACAAATCTTCAGGCAGTCACGTGAGGATCTACCATTAATGTCCTTTTCTCCATTTGGGTCCAGTATCCAGTTCCTGGGTCTCATGGACCCTCTCTGAATGATACTCTACAACTGAGTCTTTAGCATGTTGTAATTTTAAGTCAGAAGAAGCCTATACTTTGCAGAAGAAGAAGTTATTTTTCACTAATAACTGCCCATCCCTGGAAAGTAGAAATATATCCGTAAGGATAGAAATACAACATGTGCTTCAGATGAACTCTGACCCACACAGCCAGGTTCTAATACTGGCGCTAGCGGTTACTCTGGGGCCAAGGGCAAGTTACTTAACCTCTCTGTGCCTCAGTTACCGCAAGTGAAAAACAGGGACAAGAAATGTGTTAGAATCTTTTTCAAGAACAAAATGAATTAACGCATGTAAAGTCCATAGAACGAGACCTCGTATGTGATAAGAGTTAGGTACATGGCGGTAGCTATTATTAGCTACCACATTATAAAGTCTCCACATTTGCACAAAGCTGTGAAAGAAACTAAAATATAATTAAAGATAAAGAGTGCAACAAGGAAAAAATATAATCCACGAATACCCTCCGGGGTGTGACAGAGCGTATGTACTGCCCTCATAAAATATTGATAGTTGCCATGTGTGTTGATAAGTAACAAATAGGTCTGTGTAAAGTAATAGTAGTGCGATGTTAACTGGGGAGGGGGAGTATTAGTTCTGCATAAGTGAATGGAGAAAAACCAACAACCAACTACAGAAAAAATTGTTTTAAGTTTTAGGAATCCTGATTTTATCCCTTATCCTACCTACCAGAATCCTAAAGGCCATCTTCTCCATGTGGTTTTCTTTGACTCCTCAAGAAGAGTTCCTTGCTCCATTGTCAATCCAGCTCCAAAACTGGTTTACATCTCTAGGCTACATCTTCCAGCACCGTATAGTAATTTATGTTTCCTTGTTTTCCCGCCCCTCACTGTGCTGCAAGCTCCTGAAGGGAACAGGTCATATATTATCACATCCAGGGGTCAGTTTCTCATCTTGATCTCTTGGGAGGTTCTTCATGTTCTATTACTCCCCTTCTTGAAACTTCCTTGATTTGCTTTCTGGGACAGCACATTCTCTGGGTTTTACTCCACTCACAGCAGCTCCCTCTCCATCTCTTCTGCCACCTCTCACCTCCGAATATCAATATACCTCATGTTCAGTCCCTCGTCCTCGTCTTTATTTATCTTCATACCCTGATTGGTTGTAAGTTTCATGGCTTTAAATATAATGTTCATACTGATTGCTCACAAATTTACATGTCTTCTCCCAAAGCCCCGAAACTCAGGCTTACTTACCCAACTGCCCACTTGAAGATCTGAATAGGCATCTCAAATTTAACCTGTTCAAACAGGTTTTTTAATTTCCCCAATCTACTCTTCTCCTCATCTTCTCCACATAAGAAAATGACCATTATTTTCCACTCAGTTGCTGAGAACGAAACCTTTGGTATGGTCTTCTTTGTCCTTTGATGGCACCTCCTACCTCTCCATTCAAATCATTGGTTATTATCCCTTCCTCCTACCAACCAGCTCAACATTCAAAATATACCCCAGACCTGATGACTTGGCACCATCTCCGTTGACTTCCTCTTGTCCAAGCCACCATCATCTCTCATCCAAGCTACTAGAATGCGCTCTCAATTCCCTGCTTCACATCTTATCCCGATAGTGAACTGTCCACAAACCTGGGAGAGGGACGAGCCACAGCCCCAACCCTCCCAGTCCCTGCCCTGAGCGCCCAGACCCCGTCCTTCACTGCAGAGTGCAAGGCCTCCATGACGTGCTCCCTGCTAGTGCTCCAACCTCATCTCCTAACACTCTCTCCTTCAGTATTTTGGTCGTAGCCACACTTGCCATCTTTTCATGCTCAAACACAAAAAGCTCCTTCCTTCCTTGATGAGTTTGCATTTGCTCTTACCCCAGTTTAAAAACAGAGCTGAGCTCAGCATGTAGTAAACTCTCAATAGATAATCACTACCTACCAGAATCCCAAATGAATTAGTCTGTCAATCACATCAGTCCCTCCAGCATTGAGATAGGTCCTGGTCCATTAAAACTTTGATGAGCAAATAAACAAATTGCTGGCCCAGTAGATATCTCTTTAGGAACATACACAAAAATACTTATTAAAGTCATCGTATTTTTGAGCTATTCTGTTCACATTTTAAGTCGTCATTTTATCTCCTCTGTAAACATAGTACAGCATTGAATCTTCTTGACCTGCGGTGTCACATCTACACAATAGTGTAACTCTATGATGTGTGCATGTCACTTGGGACACCTCTACTTGCATCGTGTTCAAAAGCTGAGCTAAATTTGGGGCAGTCCACCCAAGTAGTTGCAGCGTTTGTATACAAACCATGTTCCAGGGTAACCCCATGCTTGACTGGGCCTAGGACTCGAGAGTAGGGGCAGTGAGATGAAGGTGGAAAGGGTCACCTGTGTTTGTTACAAGTGTACCTAAGGGGCTGGGCACCTTACAGCTCAGTGGTCAGGTGCCAGCCACATGTCCCGGAGCTAGTGGGTTTGAAGCTGGCCCAGGCCTGCTAAACAAAAAGGAAAAAAAGAAACAAGCGTACCTTAGAAATGTTTTGGGGCCTTTCTTTCTACTCCCTTCCAGGGATGATTCAGGACGTCTTAACGAGTAGAGCTCTCAAAGTTTACCATGGAACAATCACATTTCTTCTCCCATCTTCTCCGTAGTCTATCATTAGCTTTGAGTTTTTCAGCAGACCCCCTTGCTGATAAAATAGTCTTACCAAATAACGCTCCATATGACATGTGCCATAAGGATAAGACTTCCAATTTGATCAGGTGACATCTAAACTATACAATTCAGTGGCACCTGTGGCTCAAAGGAGTAGGGTGCCAGCCCCATATGCTGGAGGTGGCAGGTTCAAACCCAGCCCCAGCCAAAAAACTACAAATAAATAAATAAATAAAATAAACTATACAATTCATCCACATAACAAAAAAAGTACCCCCTAAATCTATAGAATTTTTTTTTCTGATTATAAATTTACTACAAATCTTCAGTAATCAAAATAATATGGTATAGACATAAAGCAGACATACAGAATGGAATAGACAGAAAACCCAGAAATAAACCCTCACAGAGACGGTCAAAAGATTTTATTTATTTATTTACTTATTTTTGAGATAAGGTCTCACTCTGCTACCATCTTTTGAAGTTTTTGTAAACAATACTTGTAATTTGAGTTTATCTAGATTGCGTGTTGGGTCAGATTGTGTGCAGGTTTGTGAGTTTGGGGACATGAGTGTGCCCAGCAAGCAGATTCCAGCCGAAACCTGCTCATGACGCCCTTGATTCACCATTTCCATCATCCTCTGTATTAAAATTCATTTTGCCCATGGATCTTTCTTCCTTCACCCATCCTTCTTCATCCAAAGCCATCAAGTTTGGAAAATCACTTTAAGCCGCTATTTGCAAACCCAGGCTGCCCATTGAGGAAATTAACACAATTCATGGAAAGGAGGAAATTGTGGTTATGTAGTTACTTTATCAACTGAGTGAGATGTAAAAGAAGGCTGTTTTCAGAAAAAGCTGAAGGTCAGTTCTAACTTTTTCCACCTAATTCAGTGGCAGTCAGGTAGACTCAGTCACAACCTTAATGTCTAGGGAGTTGGAGCAGGGACAGAAGGGAACCATGTCCAATCTACAGGGAGGAAAAAGTGACATAAAAACAATAAAAAGTGATTTTTTTTTTTTTGCGGTTTTTGGCCGGGGCTGGGTTTGAACCCGCCACCTCCAGCATATGGGGCCGGCGCCCCACTCCTTTGAGCCACGGGCGCTGCACTAAAAAGTGAATTTTTAAAAGCCCCAGGCTTATAAAGGGTTGTGACATTTTTCCGCCCATTTAGGAAATTGTACTCAGGAGCTTCTTCTCTTTTGGTTTTTCTAAAGACTCCTGAAAGTCTCTGAAGAATGAATGAGATTCATTCTTTATAAGCCGCAAGGAAACCTAAAGTAACCCTTATTGGGTTCCTAATCTTAGACAAAAATATAAAAGAAGTTATGAAAGAAAACACGAGGCTGGGCCAGTGGAGTCACTCACTCTGCTCCTTCTAAACACAGTGAGACTCTGAGTCAAGGTCATGTGGGAATCCAACCCTGCACCTCCGTCTGGGGCAGTGCGATGTGTGTGCTTCACATGTACAGCTCTTTCCACAGCCTACATCGTGGTGCTTAGACGAGCAAGTTCACTCAGAGGTTTCTGGGCTGGAAGTTGCACTCAGAAAGCTAAAATGTAGGTAAGAGATAGTAAATTATGAGCCGCTTCTCTTCGGAGTAAGAACAAAGGAATAACAGAGAGGGAGAAGGAAAAGTAAGTCTCTGTGACCAGGGCAGCATAAGGAAAGCCAGGACCCAGGGCTGGGAGCTGCACCTGCTCCATGACCCTCCTGCTCTCCAGTGTTAGCTGCCAACAGACCAGGGGCTGTGACCAGCAAGGCCTCAGTGGACGGACTCCCCGTGAGCAGGACACTCAGCCCCACACAGCCTGGCTCCCCTCACTGTCCCCGCTATGAAATGCTTCGTGCATTTTACTGCCTCCCTGCCTGCTGAAGTTGGGCTTCAGGTAAGCAGTATTTTGTTTCTAGAATAGCTTTTTCAAAATCTTTCATCTCTCTCTCCTCTTGTGAGGTAAATAGCAAATTCAGGCCAGAGGTTACTGAGGACGTCTGTATGGGGATGAGGTTGTCCTGTTTTACAAAGACAGTATTATGATACAGGACAAACATGAGGTGGCACAGGTAAGAAAGCTCAGCAGACACTGTCTCCCCAGGCCGGGCATGGCGGCTCACACCTATAATCCTAGCACTCTGGGAGGCTGAGGTGGGTGGATCACTTGAGCTCAGGAACTTAAGACTAGCCTGAGCAAGAGTGAGACCCCCATCTCTCCTAAAAAATAGAAAAACTAGCTGGGCACTGTGGTGGGAGCCTGTAGTCTCAGCTGCTTGGGAGGCTGAGGCAAGAGGATCTCCTAAGCCCAGGAGTTTGAGGTTGCTGTGAGCTATGACACCATGGCACTCTCCCAAGGAAAGAAAGAAAGAAGGAAAAGAAACTGTCTCCCTCATTAATCCTGAGCACAGGGTAAGGAGGCCTTACCCTCTGTGTAATATGGGTTCAAATTTGGCTGAAAATTTATTTTCCCATAAACAAAAATCCATGACGCTGCCTGGGTTAGTTAGCAGAATCCAAACAGTTAATTTTCCAGAGATAACACGGTCAGAATAAATTCCATCTTGAACTCAACAGGGGCCAACTCTGAGTCACTGAGCGGCCTGGCCTTGTTCCTGAATACTCGGAAGTCCACCAACTTTCTGGATGTGCCTGATTTTCACGAAACTTAAGGGCCTGATCCATGTGTGTTCACTTAGCATTTGTCTTGGTTCCCAGAGAAGCTCTTCATTCTCTGTCTTGGCATGAACTTCATCATGGCCGGGTGCGTTCCTACAAGCAGTGTGGGGTATTAATTAGGAACCTGGAGCCACTGGCGCATGTGTTAAATCTAACCAGAGCCATCCGTCTATGTAATTCTTCCTGTGACCCAGGCATATTGGAAGTGTTTTCATCTGTCAATTCATTGCCACCTCACAATGATATAAGTTGCTGTGATTTCATTTTTAGTTTTTATGGATATGAAATAGTTGTACCTATTTATTTGTGGGGCACGTGCTATTTTGATACAAAGAAATAATGTGCAATGATCAAATATGAATAATTGGGATACCCAAGATCTCAAATATTTATCATTACTTTCCAAGCCTATTCTTCTAGTATTTTGAAATATACAACCGTTATTAACCATAGTCACCTTTTTGTTGTTTTTCGATAAAGTTTTATTTTTCCAAATTTATGGTTGGTTGGACCCTGTTCACGCATCTTCACCAGCAGCTGGGGCAACTCCACCCTTGGTATGAGCTCTGTGCTTTGAAACCAGTTTGATAAGTCCTGTACTAAGGAGCTCCTGAAGGGCTGCCCCGGCCAGGGAACCTCGAATCTTCAGTCTCTCAGAGACCACAGCCAGGGTGATAAACTTATAGCTGGGAACTTCCTTACAGAGTTTGTCTTACGTAGCTTTGTCAAACAAGAATAGGTTGTTACACTTGTCCTGAACTTTGCCTTTGGACCTCTTCTTCTTTTTGGCCTTGCCCCCAGATTTGTTCATTGGGTCTTTGTCTTTCTTGGCCAACTTTCCAACATCTTTCTTCTTCTTATCGTCCTTGAGCGGCTTTTCGAAGCTCGGAGAAGAGCTGCCTCTACTGCAGCCCGGCTAAGATGTTGGGCCTATAGTCACCTTCTTGTGCTACTGGACACAAGATCTTATTCCATCTCACGGTACATATTTGTGTACCCTTTAATCAACCTCTCTTTACCACAAGATGCTGTTACTTTTCTCATCTTTTGGCCCTGCCATCCCCTAGGGTCTCCTAGGTATCTGCGTCCACCCAGCCTAGTGAAACAGAAACATGGAGAAACTTGAAGAGGCCGGGCACAGACATCGTTTCCAGTCTCACTCCACAGCAGATAACTTGATCCCAAGGCTACACCTCCCTCCAAGCAAAAGCCCAGTATGTGCCCCAAAAAGAGAACCATGGCTTTAGATGGAAACTAGCAGTTTCTGCCTACATCACACTCTGGCCACAAAATATCCTTACACACTTTTCCCACATGTAAAAAAACTTACCCTTTTCCCCAGAGGCACAACCCAGAGTCCCGTTCTGCCACCTCAGCCAGATCGAAGATTAGTGTCTAAAAGTGAAGCACCGGCTCTTCATTTTGTCCAGACGACCCCTTGAGGTCACATTATCTGCCCCGGATACATAGTCACCCTTATACAATGGAGGAACAGGAATGAGACCCCCAAAATATTCAAACTTCCTTTCAGGCGGGGAAGAATGGGAGACACACAGCAATAACAGAGTTCTGATGACAATCTTGATTGTTATCTCCTATATGTAGAATCCAGAAACAATTGATTATTCTGCTCTGGAAGGTCATTGAAATCTGTGCTTAAAAAACAACCAATTCACTTCTTCCCTTTCTCGTAACACCTTGATATACACATAAAGTAGCAGTTTATACATACATATATTCTGTTATTTCCCAGTGTTCTTGGAGACTGCTACCAACTCTGCAGGAACTGCTTTTACCTTCTAGGTTTTACAGACAACCGTTTTACAAAATGTTTTGCGACAGGATAATATAGTTCTTCATCTCTCCAACTTGCTCAGTTTTCTTACCATCTATGACCTAACAGCTAAGCCAATAGCACACCCTTTTTTAGCATTTTGTAACAATGACACTACTCTGCTAAATAAGCTAAGATGCCATAACAAATAGGCCCAAATATGTAAGGGCCCCAAATATTACATTCCTATAAGAGGCCTTGGCAAGGGTTCAGATTAGTGAGATAGTTCTGGGCCACGTGCTCATTCGGGGATCTGTTTTTCCATCCTGCGAGTCTGCCATCAGCTAGGGCAGCGGTTCTCAACCTGTGGGTCACGACCCACGGGAATGTATTACAGGACCACGGCATTAGGAAGGTTGAGAACCACTGGTTATGGCTTTGTGTAGCTCTGTTTCTGGACGGTGGAAGAGGGAAGACTACGGAGGAGTGAGGGCAGGGGGGATGGTGCAGGCCAGAGCTCCATTCACACTTCACTCGAGAGAACATAGACTGGAGGCCACGCATAATGGCAAGGAAAGCTCGCTACGTACCCAAAGAAGGGGCAGACAGATTTTAAGGGGTGCGTAGTAATCTTTACCACAGCTACTAAGCAGAGAGTGCTTGCATCAAGCATAATAGCCATAGATTATATAAACTGCCCTGGAACCATGTTTAATTAGCTATTTACTCAACTACAGATCACATACCTATATTTCCTAAACCTGCCTGGTCATAAGAAAAATCTAGTCCGTACCAGGGCTGCTAACTGGACCCCCTGAGAAAAAGAGCCGTAAACATGAATGTCAACAAGCATCCTCAGCATGGCTTATTAGGTAGAACCAGTGACGCTGCCGTATTACAATTCAAAACCATTTGAACATCACAAATTCATATCACTCAAGGGCGGTGCCTGTGGCTCAAGGAGTAGGGCGCCGGCCCCACATACCGGAGGTGGCGGGTTCAAACCCGGCCCAACCAAAAAAAAAAATACAACAAATAAATAAATAAATAAACAAAACAAATTCATATCACTTAAGCTAATGTGATTTAGCAGGTTCAGAAAAAAAAAATTCTTCCTTATGCTGTAAATGTGCCTATAAAGCAAGCCAGGAGGAGCAATTCTGTAATCCACCATCAATGAGCAAAAAAGAAATTTCAAAACAGGTATGCATGGAAAATCTCTGGACTTGGGAGTTTCTCACAGATTGTGTCGAACAGAAGAGGCCTTTGGAGCCTCTCAGAGATAGCTAGCAAATTCCTAAAGGAGGAACCAGGGTGCTCTCTTAAAAGATCTGCACCCATGGCAGGGTCATAGGGACTCTGGGAGGATGCTAACCGAGCGCCCTGGGGCAGAATGCACGCCAGCTGCTGGGGAAAAGCGTTGAGCTGGGCACAATCTGCAGAGTTGCATAACTGTGAATTTCACTGCCCATAAAATAAGGAATCAACAAGACCAGAAGCCCACGGTGGGACCACTGAAGGAAACCAGAGAATACCTACTCTCATGGAAGAAGGAAAGGAGGCTCACAGAACAGGAAGGAGCCAGGGTCCCTGGGGCTGTTCGGGTGCAGCTCTGTCTTGGCAGCTGTTACTGTTCCTCCGGCTCCATCCAGCCCTGTGATTGTGAAATGAACTGTAAACATCTGTTTCCCCTCTGCAAATCCTTCTGTTCTTCTTCATGCTTTGAGCTAACATTTGGGGAAAAGGAAAAAAAACAAACAAACAGAAAACCTCCTACAAATACAAGTTGTCTGGGTCCAAAAGGACCTTGGCTTAGGCTAGATCCTGGTTCCCGAAAGAGGGCGCATAAATTTTGGGAGCGGCTGGAGTTTCGTAACTGGAACTCAGCTGCCCTGAGCTGGACAACTAGTTGACAGGCACTTCTGGAAGTGGGGATCAAGCCTCTCTTTGGAGTCCCCCCAGCTGTTATGGTTACAAACTGGTAAACCAGTCCTCAGAACGTGACTGTACTTGCTGACAGGAGAGAAGCAAGGCCCTGTGTGCCTGAGCAGGACGCACTCAAGTGATCCATCTGCAGGAAGAAGAACATGAGTAGCTGGGATCAAGCAGCTGAGGTTTACAACACGTTCAGCCCTGTGCTCCCTTTGTGATTTTGTTTAAGCCTCATGCCATCTCTAGGTAGTTGGTATCTTCATTTCACTTATGAGAAAATTGGAACTCCACAAAGTACCATCCCAAGCACTACACAGCTAGGAAGTGGCAGAATTGGCTCGGCGCCTGTGGCTCATCGGGCTAAGGCGCCAGCCACGTACACCTGAGCTGGCGGGTTCGAATCCAGCCTAGGCCCGTCAAACAACAACGACGGCTGCAACCAAAAAAAAAAAAAAAGGAAGTGGCAGAATTGAGGTTCAAATCATGATTCCTCCTCAGGGAGGTCAGACCACCCTGATTAAATTGGGTTCTCTCTCAAAACCTACTTCCCCTATAGTTATTATCTTCTTCAATTGTTCACCACTTTCCTCCTTCTGGAACGTATACTTCCTGAAGGCAACGTTCCTTCTGTCCCATTCATTTATATGTCCTTGTGCCTGGGAATCAGCCTATAATACAATAGCCACCCAGAAATGTTGATTGGATAATGGAATGAATGAATGAAAAGTTCATCGAAGAGTCTGTCAGTCTTAATACCCTACGTGAACAGTCAAGGATAATTTTCTATGTTGAAATTATTTTATCTTCCTATATCCTAAGCATTATTGAACATACATTCAAAAAAATTCTATCAGCCTCGTTTAAAACTTATTTTAAAAGTTTAGTTTTCCAGGCAGCGCCCGTGGCTCAGTGGGTAAGGTGCCAGCCCATATGCCGAGGGTGGTGGGTTCAAATGTGGCCCCGGCAAAACTGCCACAAAAATATAGCCAGGCGTTGTGGCAGGCACCTGAAGTCCCAGCTACTCAGGAGGCTGAGGCAAAAGAATCGCCCAAGCGCAAGGAGTTGGAGGTTGCTGTGAGCTGTGATGCCATAGCACTCTACTAAGGGTTAATAAGTGAAACTCTGTCTAAAAAAAAAAAAATTTTTTTTTAAATTTAGTTTCCATTTTTGGTTTTGAGACAGTGTCTCTCTCTGTCACCCAGGCAACAGTGCCTCAGCCTAAGTCACAGCAACCTCAAACTCCTGGACTCAAGCAATCCTCTTGCCTCAGCCTCCCTAGTATCTGGGACTACAGGCAGCTACCACCACCACATCCAGCTAATTTTCCTATTTTTAATAGAGATGGAGTCTCACTTTGCTCAGCAATCCTCTCCCCTCAGCCTCCCAGAGTGCTGGGATTACAGGCATGAGCCACAACATTTTAGTTTCCTAGGAAAAAATGCCAAAAGGTTTTGCTTCCAGCCAAATTTCAAGTGTGTGAGTTCTGAGTGATTTACTAGACGTAAAGTTGGTTTCCTAATTCTATTAAGGATTGCTGTCCTATCTTTATTTTTTCTAATGCTATATCTGAGAGGCAAAAAGAAAAACTTAATTACTTAAAGTATGTTCTATATAAAAATGTTTCAAATAATGGGATTAACTAAGAGGACAATTAATAAGCCAGTAAATTCCTTAATATATGCCAGGCACAAAACTCCTAAGAATTATGAAGGATGTTTATAAAGTACATCTGTGCATCTCTAAGGAAGTGCCCAGTTTTCAGCTGGTGTGCTTGGGAGAGAGGCAATGGACATGTTCATATTCATTACAACAGGGCCCTTTATTCTCACCAAAGTTATTAGGAGAAAAAAGGCTGTGTCCTCTCTCCTCAAAATTCCTTCTCTCTGCTCAGATTGAATCAGCTTGCCCTAGAAGTGCTAAATGCTTCTTTCCTCAACTAAAATGATTTTCCTATGACATTTGCAATAGTTCAAGCTTGTAACTAAGAACCTTAAGAGTTTTTGGTAGTGAGTGGTGCCTGTGGCTCAAAGGAGTAGGGCACCGGCCCCATATGTCGGAGGTGGCAGGTTCAAACCCAGCCCCGACCAAAAACTGCAAAATAAAAAAAAAGAAAAGAAAAGAGTTTTTGGTAGTAAACATGCTTTTAACCAAACTTTTCAAAGAGACGGAGAGCAAATGCTAAATCTTAAGGGTCAATATTAGGCATAAGCTTTGTAGAGGTTCTGCTCTATCCATTTTGTTCATTTATCCTCTTAATAACTCTCCATACCAAGTTCTTTCTTTTGGATAAAGCAAATCTTCAGCCTCCAAGTCAGAGCCATTTTCTTCCCCTTGGGCTCAGTAAAGATTGAAAAAGCATAATTAGCATCCTCAGGATAATTGCTCTTAATGTACTTGAAGACAAGGAAAATTTTCATCCTTGCCATCCTCAGGCAACATGCCCAGATCTTTGCAACTCTCTTCATAACTATTTGACCTATCTCCACCACTTTTTTGGTAGGTAGGTTCTTGGGCATTCACTTCAAGTCAATCGCCAACAACTTGCACTTCAAATTCACAACCAGCACACAGCTGCTCTTGCAACTTTTTGGTAGGAATGACTATCTTGTGAACATGGCTAGGTTCAGTCTTAACAGGTTGTAGAACCCTAGACTAAATAGTCGTTTAGATCACGTCTATCTTTTGCTTTGTGCCCCTTGGCATTCAAAATTAATTTGCATCAACCTAATTAAATGTAGAGGACTGAATTCATCAATAAGAGAATATTGCATTTCTCTCCCAACATTTTAATAAATCTCCATTAAGCTATCCCTATCTTTATCTAGATTATAAAATTATATTAAGGCATTCAAACTACTTTCTTTGGATCCTAGAAGTCATATAATTATGGGATCTTCATATAAGTTCAAGGGGCTACACGCAGCTCGTCAAAGATCACACCCAGTCCTGGCTCCTTAGGTGGACATATTTTTTCAGTATTATTAAAGACATTTTGGCCCCTGTGGTTGCCATAGCCTACTCCATTCTATTATTACAATAGATATTTTTGTCTTAGTAGGATTTCCTATGTGGTGCATTACAAGTCACCCTGAGTTACTCTCAAGTTTCATTCACTTCCTGGCAGTTAACACATTAAAAGCTTCTTAAGAGCAGCTACTGCACATCAGCCAAATATCTTACTTAGCAACTTCACCAATCAAATGCCAGCTTCATGGATGACATTTTACACCAGGGTGATCTGTTATAGAACTTGGTGGATTTTTCTGGATGGGAAGAAAGCTGAGGCTCCAACCTGTAACCAACCCTTAGGCAACAACGTGAGACCCTGAGTGATTCTGGGTGCTGCCCCCCATCACCAGCTAACCTGAAGTTTGGTGATATCACAGCAAAAGAAATTGGTGCACGTCGTGTCTATTCCTACACGTGGGTCCTTGCATGGTGTCCCAAAACTTTATCTGATGTCCGAGTGTTAGCACTTATTACAGTAGGGATACAGCAGAAGGCAGTTGGGAGTATAGATAAATAGATGTGCAGCTTTCAGGGTGTCTCCATGACCTTTGTGGGGGAGAAAAAGCCATATTTTATTTGCCTTCAATGTCACAAGTAGCTAGTAAACTCACCGTAATTTTCCCTTCTGATGACATTGCTGGCTTAGATTTCCTAACTTTCACTATCTCACAAGCAATTTGGAAGCCTGTTCCCTGGGAAGTGAGGAAGAGAATTCTATTCTATTAACAGGGGATGCTTAGCTTCACTTTTATAGCCAATGTCTGATTACTCCCACAAGCTCTGCAATTAACTCAGAGCCCGGAGAAGAAGAGTACCACGTAAAGCATTTCGAGAGCAAGAAGAATCAGCACAGAAGGATCCGTTGGTCCAGAAAAAGATGTCAGCTTTGGTCTATATCTTTATAAATGGACAGTAACAATCTTTAAACACAGGAACTGATAATGTCAATGTCAGAGGATTTAATACATGTTTCTTAAAATCAATAACCTGCTATATCAAGAAAAATTGTATTTGTTCTTATTTAGTCTTGCTGTGTTCTCCCACTTCTTAGAAAAGGTCCCTAAACTTTCTTGATAATGGGCATTAAGAGTTTTCCTCCACCCCTGAAGTACCTCTGTCTGGTGAACTCTACATGAAGGGAAACGCACGTCTTCTAAAACAAAAGTAATCGTATATTAAATGTATTCATGATCTATGTGTATATGGCTTAATAAAAGGAAAAAAAATAAAAAAAAGTATATTAACTTGACAAGCACCTCCTGATAAGCTAAATTTCATGCTAATGCTATTTAAATTTTATCCTTTTTAAGGAATAAAAGACTTAAAAATATTTTCATGACATATGCAAGGACCCTAGAAATTTAGTTATGGAAATTATGCTGTGACTCAAGGAGAATGAAGGACTGCATATTTCTTCTTTGGTGAATTAATCAGAGAAACAACGCAAGTCAAGTCTACCCCTGAGCAATGTCTATCAAATCCGTGGAAAGAGAGAGTTAAAGAAAATGTTTCACTGTGATTCTTCAAGGATGAGATTCTTTCAGCCCAAACTCTTAGTACTTTTTCCAGTGGGATCCATCAGGGTCTTGTCCTTGGCGCAAACAGTCATCACCCTCTATTCCTCCCCAAACTTCAGCTCTTTTCTGATTCTAATATCAAGTCTCAGAAACAAGAAGACTCCAGGAATCTAGGGAGACAGACAAGCACAGGGGCGTCCCAGTCCCCAGGATCCCTGGCTGGACAACTCCACCTCCCCGCCCAGGAGAGGTGCTTCTAGCAGCAGGCCCAGGTGAGGATGCTGCCCCGTTTCATCAGCCTGGGCAGCTAGGCTCAGGGAGCTGGCTAGTCTTAGGAAAGATCCAAGCATCTCCTGCAAAATAAGAGATGGCAGCTTTCACTTGACCCCCAAACTCCTTCCATCGTGCGCATGACCCTTCAATGGCTAAAGATACAGAAATTCATAGAGCAAAACTGGGATATTTTCACTAGAGAATCTGACATTATGCTCTGTCTCTCAATGTCTATATTGTTGTGTTTGGTCTCTTGAGGCAATATGACTCACCCAACCATTCCTACCTAAGCCATGTGACACCCCCTTTAAAACTGCTGCTTCTGGGAGGATCTCTTGAGCCCAGGAGTTTGAGGCTGCAGTGAGCTATGATGACACCCCTGAACTCTAGTTCAAGCGACAGAGTAAGACCCTGTCTCAAAAAACAAGGGTGGTGCCTGTGGCTCAAATGAGTAGGGTGCCAGCCCTATATACTGGAGGTAGTGGGTTCAAACCCAGCCCCGGCCAAAAACTGCAAAAAAAAAAAAAGAGAAACAAATAAAACCCCAGCTTCTTTTATGCTGTCCGCCAGCCTGTTCTTCCTAGTGAGGCAAGCACTTGGGCTAAGAGTAGGCACTTGGTAATAAATGCTGATTAAACAGGGGTGCCCCCCAAAAATGTATGTACATTTTAAGAAAGGAAAAAAGTGTATTAGAATTTTAAAACTCAAGTCACATTTGACTTCTGTAATTATAAGAGATGCTCAATGTGACTTGTATTCATCTTTTGTTGTCAGTATACATTGAATATTACAATGTTAATACACTTTTTTTCTTTCTTAAAATGTACATATAGGCCAGGTGTGGTGGCTCACACCTATAATCCTAGTACTCTGAGAGGCCAAGGCAGGTGGATCACCCAAGCTCAGGAGTTCAAGACCGGCCTGAGCAAGACTGAGACCACATCTCTACTAAAAATAGAAAAACTACCTGGGCATGGTGGCTGACGCCAGCTGACTCCAGCTACTTGGGAGGCTGAGACAAGAGAAATGCTTGAGCCCGAGAGTTTGAGGTTGCTGTGAGCCATGATATCACAGCACTCTACCTAGGGGGACAGGGTGAGACTCCATCTCAAAATCAGTAAGCAAATAAACAAACAAACGTTTATGCACATTTTTGGTGCCTTCTGTATTTCCAACTCCAGAGAATGGGGCTGGCATTCTCTGGTGAGAAATAAACACTCTGGTGTTAGAAATGAAATCAACATTTTATTTGACTATCGAAATATATCGGCATTCTACCGGAAAGGATATGGTGCCTCTTCCAATGTCAGGAGCACAGAGGGTGGCCCACTGATAAGAACTGTGTTATACATTTCTCCTGGACACGCCCAGGAAGATCGTCTTAACCTCCAAAATGAGGGGCTTAACCTGGGCAGGTGTGAACATGACAGTGCTGTACAATTTCCAAAGTGTCGCTGTGTTGGGTCTGAACTCAGAGAAAACAAAGGCAGGAGAGTATGACTTCTTAAAAGCATTTTATTTATTGCCCTCCTCATCTCTGTCTCTGGAAAAGCCGAAGTTAGCTAGGGAAGGAAGGACACAGAATAGGTCTTCCAGCTCCCAACTCACCTCCCATTGCTGAGTGACAGGTGACAAGAATGCGTCAGAGCCGAGTTCAGGGCCCTTAACGGATCACAGATGTGAAGGTTCCACCGTGGAGGCGCTTCCTCCAGTTTTGCACTCTGTTGGGTGTGGCTGAAAGGAAAGACACTCCCGCCAGCAAGCTGAACGGTTGGTTCTGACAGGCCTGTCATCCCTGGAGCCCACCCGTCCTCTCTGTGCTCAGCCCCCACCACTGACAGGTGGCTTCCTCTCAGTGTTACAGGTCACTTTCCTCTCATCTCCATCCTGTACACTACTCTGCCAGCACCTCGGGTGTTCCATGAAGGTGCGTGGAGGACGCAAACACCTTCGGTGAGTTGAGCATTGCCCCCAGATCTTATTCTACACCCCCCCCCCACACACACACACCCCAGTGTTTCTCTTACAAGGAGGCTGCTATCTGCAGAGTTTCATGGAAAAGCTATGAAACGTTTGCAGAGGCTGACGTCCATACCTACCTCGGCAGTACTAGAAAGGGTGTTTTCAGTGTGAATGTTTCAACCTTCAATTTGATGCACACGTCTGGAAGACAGAAGTGAGTGTGACCCAATTCATTATTGTTCCTGCCTCTGTGCGTGTGTGTGTGAGAGAGAGAGAGAAACAGAGAGAGAGACAGAGACAGACAGAGGCAGAGGCTTCACTCTCTTGGTGGAACAAAAGGAAGAGGATATAGTAACATATCCTCAGGTGTCACCCTCCAATGCCTCTACACAACTTTGCTTTTCCAGCTTAGGGTTCAAATTCATTCTTTTTCTCTTTTCCTTTCTTTTCTTTTTTCTTTTTTTGGAGACGGAGTCTCACTTTGTCACCCAGGCTAGAGTCCATGGCCTCAGCCTAGCTCACAGCAACCTCAAACTCCCGAGCTCAAGAAATTCTCCTGCCTGAGTCTCCAAGTACCTGGAACTACAGGCATCTGCCACAACGCCCAGCTAATTTTTCTATTTTAGTAGACACAAGGGTCTCACTCTTGCTCAAGCTGGTCTCTAACTCCTGAACTCAAGGGATCCTCCCACCTTGGCCTCCCAGAGTACTAGGATTACAGGCAGGAGCCACTCTTCCAAGCTCAACCTCATTCTTAAGAGATGACTTCAATATGTGTTAATTTTTTAAATAAAGATGGTGTTATCCATAAAAGCTCTTTAAAAGGTTTTATAGTCTCATTTTATAGTCCAATCTCACTCAAGCCTGAGAGCCTCTAAAAATACCTTGTTGAGAAAACATATCACTATCACTACACTAAATCTTCTCTAACAAACAATGTTACACTGAAACCAGGTATGTAAAATCTAACCTGTCTTCTCGACATAACACAATGCTGCAGGGGTCCCCAAGGCAACTAATGTGTGTTGGCCAAACACCCCTAAGAAATCACAAATTATATAATGCACCTGAAAGCATTTTGTGTGCTGCAATGCACTGTAAAATGTTATTATTTCTTATTAGTAATAAATTGCTTTATTAAATGTGCCATGAGTGTAGAATGACAGAGATTTAATTAGCCAACAAGGTACAGCAAAAATCACACAACCGAAGCCCCCCCCTTCTTCCCCAATACTGCATCTTTGAGACTGCATTAATCCTCATTTGTTCCTTCACACAACACATGCATGAGCAATATTAATACACGAATGCCAGAAATAGAGCTCAGAACTGGGTCTCTGCTTCACGTCCTGTAACTCATGTGCAGGGACTTCTTGTTCCTTTTATGGGTAGAAATGCCTCGTAGCTGCTGGATCATCTCAGCAGCAGTTGGGGGAGGGGGTTCTCCACAGTCCACTTCCCTCCACCGTAGTACCAGAAGAATCATTGCTAATCAAGCATGTAAATCCATTTGTGTGACCTTTAAAAAAACTCACAGTAAGAACCTTTGGATATTAAAACACTCCATTCTAAACACATATTGTTCTGTTTACTGTTGATACTACACCTCAAATAATTTATGGCCTAGTTATAGCAAAATCCAGGACTACATGATGCCAAATTCACAAAATTGTTAATAAATGCAATTAGTCCCTACTAGGAGAGAGCCAGTATTTAGTTATTTGGAAGACGTTGTTTCTTCCTTTCCTGATTTTCCTGGTATTCTCGGTTTGGGAAGTTTATGCTTCCACCGCCCAGTTCCGGAGCCTCTTGATAATTCCCAGCCACATTCCTCAGCTCCTCAACCACACCATGATTTTGGAAGTGACTGAGGTTAATCTTCAAAGAAAGTCATTTTCTTCAGATGCATCCAAAGATCACTTAAATAATTCTCGTCATTTATTTAACTCCTTTTACATATTTTTAAGCTATAATTAGAAGTTGAGGGGAGAGAAAAACGTTCCCTTTGAGCAATATAAATTGCTACTAGCTTTCCAGGAAAGGGTTGTTTGCTATCAAAGAAAAGAAGAGAAAGTCACTTATAAATAATCTCATCGCTATTCCCATAAATACTGACAAGTCTTTCATTTCTCAAGTAATTTCAATTCTAAAATGTCTATTGAAAGTTTTTAAAAATCTGTATTTACTCCTGCAAAGACAGTATCTTATTGAGACTTCTAATATAACCATTATTGCACAAATCCAATTTTCTCCCTTCCATGAACCATCCAAAAGAAAAATGGAAACTAGAAACACAAACTATATTTTCAATTAAACTGGGGCAGAGGCCAGGCGAAGTGGCTCACACCTGTAATCCTAGCAATCTGGGAGGCCAAGGCAGGTAGATTACCTGAGCTCACAGGCTTGAGACCCGCCTGAGCGAAAGCAAGACCCCGTCTCTAAAAATAGCCAGACATGATGGTGGGCACCTGTAGTCTCAGCTACTTGAGAACCTGGGGTAAGAGAATTGCTGAGCCCAGGAGTTTGAGGTTGCTGTGAGCTATGATGCTAAGGGTGACAAAGTGAGACTCTGTCCAAATAAATAAATAAATAAATAAACTAGGGCACAGAGTCTCAAGTACTTGGAAAAGAATGCCAAAACTCGTAGAATTCACAGAAGAGGCAGTGGCAGGAGGTGGGAAGACACTGAAAACAAGCTCAGTGGTCAGAAAATGCCAACATAATATACGCTGTTGAGGGTGAGAGACACACGTACAAGGAAAAAGAACTACATCCCATGGACATGAAAGAGGAGTAGAAAAGAGACTGATCTTGCTGGTATCCGAAGCCTGGTTTGTATCACAGGAACTAAGGGCTTCAGGAAGAATAGTGTAGATAAAGCCGTATTTATCAGAAGACACAGGTCTCTGTAACAATTCAAAACACAAGCCTTTTCATTGTCAGAACTGGCCAGCCTGGAGTATCACATTGGTTCCTTCACAACAACCACCTACTAGAGCTCATATAGGAAAATCCATCTCTTTATTAATAATCAACTTTTACAAGAAACTACCGTCGCACTTAAAGATACTAGAAGAAATAAAGGAGGGAAGGAGCAGCAAAATTATTAACAGATGAGGCTCATTCTCAGAAAAATAACACCATGTGGCGGGTGGATATTGTGAACAAACATTTTACTGTGACTTAGACAAACTTAATGAAACAACCGCCTCTCTTAAGAAAGAAAACAAAGCAAAAGTTCAAGAAATCAAGGAGAGATGGCAAGACGGCAGGAGCAAGTGGAATACCGGCTAGCAAAGTCCGAGAAAAAAGTGGAGGAAAAATAAAACCATTGGAGACATGAAGATAAAATTGGAAAAATCACAAAAGTAAAAAGACCTGGTAGGAAACACAGTAATGGATATGGAAGATAGAGATATGAAAAGTAAATAAGATGTAAATAAATAATCTTAAAAGATTAGACAGAAAATGTATATGAGAGGCTGAAAAATGACCCAGCTGAGCCCAGTCAACCCACAAACTTTCGATAGACATTTTAGAGTTGAAATTACTTGAGAAATGAAAGATTTTCAGTATTAAAGGGAATAGGGATGAAATTATTTACGTGTGCAAGTGATTTTCTCTTCTTTAGTAGCAAATATAATGTTTTCCTGGAAAGTTAGTGGCAGTCTATATTACTCAAAGATGTGTGAGAGATGACAAGTTGTTTTAAGTCACTAAATTTTGGTGTCGTTTGTTATATAGTAATAGACAACTTAAACATATAGGCATTTTCTTGATGTATCTATCAGTTCAAAATCAGGATTACCTTAACAGAGAAAGGCTTGAAATATTTCCACTAAATTCAGGAATAAGGCAAGGGCTCACACGTTACCATTACTATTTCATGTTTATAGGAGGTCCAAGGTGATGCAATTAGATGATAAAAAGATATTTCAGGTATAAAAAAGTTCAGGGAAGTGCTAAAGCTATCGGTCTTTGCAGATAGTATACGTGGAAAAGTCAACTAAAATGATCCTAAAAAATGTTTTACTTAGGGAAATATGAACTGAAATTTATAAATAGAAATCAGTGTTTCAAGGCCAGGTGCGGTGGCTCGTGCCTGTAATCCTAGCACTCTGGGAGGCTGAGGTAGGTGAACTCAGAAGACCAGCCTGAGCAAGAGACAGACCCCCTCTCTACTAAAAATAGAAAAACTAGCTGGGTCTTGTGGAGGATGCCTGTAATCCCAGCTACCTGGGAGGCTGGGACAAGAGGTTTGCTTGAGCCCAGGAGTTAGAGGCTGCTGTGAGCTAGGAAAATGCCACAATGCTCTACCCAGGGTGACAGAGTGAGACTTTGTCTACAAGAAAAAAATCAAGCTATAGAAACATGTGCCAAGTGTGCTTCCATGTATGTAAGAAAAGAAACTAAAACAGAATGGAAATACAGTCACAAGGTACTCACACTTTAAAAATATGAAAAAATAAACGAGACACTAAGATGCCAGTTATCTATGGGAATTTGCAAACTGGACAAATGAGGACGTGGATGGAAAGATGGCTATTCACTGTATGTGTTTTAGACATTTATGTGTTTTGCATTTTATGCATTTATGTGTTTTAATTCATGAATGTCATTATATATTCAAAATTAAATGATTTTGGAAGGACCTCGTGGCGGGATTGTCTTCCAAGTTTCTTCCAGAAGTCTTTCAGAACTCGGCGTGGGTTGCCTGCCTTCCTGCAAGCTCCCATCTGACCTGTCACAGCCTTCATGCGGCTTTACGGTGGCCTATTACTTAGGTGTCACCACTAAACTAGGAGCTCCAGGAGAAGAGGAGCTCTGTCTCTGAGCGTCTGGCACAGTGCCTGCTTCATGCTTGGTGTACAAAATGCTTGTCAAAAAAAACTAATAGGATATGAGTTGTTTCCTTTTAGAAGTAAAATGCTCAACATTTGCATTCAAGGGTGTCCTACCTGCAGATCATTTGACCTGTTTTTCTTACCTGGAGTCTCAGATATTAGGAAAGTATGCATGAAACATTTTTTATGTTCATCAGCTTTTATTAGGGTTTGTGTATTTAATGAGTGGCCCAGGAAAATTCTTCTCCTTCCAATGTGCAGCAGAAGAGAAAAAAGGTTGGACACCCCTGGAGATACTATATCTACAAACTGAATCCAAATTATTTGTGCCCAAATAACTGCTTTAAGCAAAAAAGAGAGAGGAAAGAAGGTTCATTTAAATTTAACTTGTTTAAGTATTGTGTGTTAGTTTTCTATTGATGTAGAGTAAACTATTACAATCTTATTGGCTTAAAACAACACTCACTTATTAGCTCACTGTTTTGTATGTCAGAAGTCCAGCAGGCATGAATAGGTTCTCTGCTTAGGGCATCAGAAGGCCAACATCAAGTTGTCAGCCTGACTGGCTCTCATCTGGAGGCTCTGGATAAATTCATTTTCACAAAATTCAGTTCCTCATGCCTGTAGGACTTAGGTCCCTGGTTCTTTGCTAGCCATCATCCAGTGGCTATTCCTCGGTTCTAGAGGCCACTCACAGTCTTTGACACATGGCTCCCTCCATCTGCAAAGCCAGCAACAGAGAACTACCTTGATATTAAATTTCTCTTATGTTTCCAATCTCTGACTTCCTCCTCTGCTATGAGCTGGAGAAAACTCTCCGCTTTAAAGGGATCATGTGATCAAGTCAGGTCTACCCAGGTGATCTCTTTATTTAAGGGCATCTAATTAGTAATTTTAATTACGCCTCCAAAATTTCCTTTTCCAGATAACAGTAACGTAATCATGGGGCTATGGCTGTCTCAGAATTCTCTCCGCCATACCATCCCAACACTTAGCACGTCAGCACTGATCATCCCTAGGGAATAGTTACCCAACTATTTTCTATGCAGCAAAGAATTTTATCTTTTCTCCACATATTCCTCCCTGGTTTCAATTCCTGGGATTTAATGACCTGAGAACACTAGCTGGTGTTTCTAAAGATTGCCTCGACCACCCTTATAGAAAACCCTGTGTCGGCCCGGGGATGGGGGTAGGGATGGAAGCAAAGGTGTGTGTGTGTATACAAGCCTAAAAACAGGGAAGGGAATAACAAAGAAAGTTTGAGGGGAAAACTGATGAGTGTAATTTATGTGGGCATCCAGGATGGACCAAGATATGGAAGGAAATTTCCTCACTTAAATGTCCTACCTAAAAACAGAAATGTTGTCACTTGTGTGAGCCTTTGAGATTGCCGTAGCTCAGTTAACTTCTTGTTTTCTAGTTATCTTTCCATAACTATTTTTAAGTGCTTTCCTTTCTTTCATGTTATCTGGTATTACTTTTGCTTGTCTATTCTCTATTTGCCTTTAATGTGCTATTGTTCTTCTAAGCAACAGCCCCATCAACACTAGCAGTAGTTGCCACCACCCAGCACTTATGTCCCCAGTCCCGAGACGACTGACTTGCTCACCTTCATCGCTCTGCTTAAATGTCACATTAGCAGAAGCTCTTCCCGAGGCACACTGGGTAGGAAGGAACTACGCTCCACTTACCTGGCCTTATTTTCCTGTAGAATTTATCACCATATGATCTATGGCACACAGGTACACACATATTTCTTTGTGATCTGCCTATTAAGATAAAGGCTGTATCTCTAGCATTTCAAAGAATGTCTGCCCTCAGTAAATATTTATACATATATAAGTATTTATATAGGCACGCAACAATATACCCAGTTAATTTTTTTTTTTTTGCAGTTTTTGGCCGGGGCTGGGTTTGAACCCGCCACCTCCAGCATATGGGGCCAGCGCCCTACTCCTTTGAGCCACAGACATCGCCCTGCCCAATTTTTTTAGCTTTTGTAGAGAAGGGGTCTCACTATGTTGCTCAGGCTGGTCTTTAACTCCTGACCTTAAGTGATCCTCCCAAATTGGTCTCCCTAAGTGCTGAGATTACAGGCATAAGCCACTACGCCTGGCTCAGTAAATATAATATATTTATATATATATTTAAATATATATTATATATATTCATATTTAATTATTATTATTTATATTAATTATTCATATTACTTATATAATACATATTTTCTATATTTAAATATATAATTATATAAATATTATATATTTTTATGTATTTTTTTTGAGACAGAGTCTCACTATGTCACCCACGGTAGAGTTCCGTGGCATCACAGCTCACAGCAACCTCCAACTCTTGGGCTTAAGCAATTCTCTTGCCTCAGCCTCCCAAGTGACTGGGACTATAGGCACCCGCCACAACACCTGGCTATTTTTTGGTTGTAGTTGTCATTGTTGTTTGGCAGGCCTGGGCTGGATTCAAACCCGCCAGCTCTGGTGTATATGGCTGGCACCCTAGCCACTGAGCTACAGGCGCTGAGCCACAGTAAATATATTTTTAATGAATGAATGGAAGTGTACAAGGGTAGAGTGCTTTCCTTTCCTAGTTATTTAATATGTTAGTTCTTCCTTCATTCCAACAATTACTTGTATCTATATCCACTTTTTCTCTCTAATTTTATCATTTCTTTATGATGGATATTAGAGCACACTTATAAATAAGCACAAAAATTTTTAATGGTTTTAACAGCTACTCAAATAAATCAAAATCACTTTCTTCACAATGTGCCATGCCTGAACCATTGCTTTTCCTGGTTGTGAATAGAACTGGCCGTGCTTTTGCAGTATTTCACCTCAGAACTATGTTGCATAGCCATGTGATGGGGGGTGCACACGTGTAGAATAGTCAAGATATGGTCTGGAATCAAATACCCCCAAATTAGACAGTCATCTCTGTAATTCAGTAGTGCTTTGATTTCTTTCTCAATTTTTTTTACTTTTTATTGGAGGGCAGGGGTTGGGGGTTTGAGAGAGTTTCTTGATGTGATTTTGTTACATAGAATGATGATATAATGGCAGAGTCTGGGTTTTTAGTGTACCCATCACCCAGATGGTGTTTATTGCACCTGATAGGTAGCTTTTCATTCCTCACCCCACTTCCCACTTTGCTTCTCTGAGTCTCCAATGTTGCATGTGACTTGACACTCTATATGGCCACACATGCACATTACTTAGCTCCCACGTCTAAGTGTGAACACGTAGTTTTTGGTTTTCTATTTCTGTGGCACTTCACTTCGGATAATGATCTTTTCTCTTTTTCATGGCCAAGTCGTATTCTGGTGGTTTGATTTTTAGCCAAATCCTTACACTCTCAAAGCTGTGGTTGCTTCATTTATAAATGAGGATAATAATGAAACTGATTTCGCCTGAGACTTACAAGGAATAAGTTAGCCGACACACCCACAGATGTAACAGTGTGGAGCAAATGTCTGTGGCTTTTGCTATAGTTGTTGCTTTTCTCATGTGGGAGAAACACTTGACCTTTATTTTTCAGTAACATCTCATCTCATAAACTCTATTTTCCTTGGCTGTGGTCAATTCCTAAATCAAGGGAAGAGTAAATAACACAAAATGCCCACAAACTGAACCGTTCAAACTGGACGTATGTTAGTTGCTTTGGTCCATAAAACACTGACGTGGGTTGGGGGTCTTAGAGCTCACGTATATGAAGATCTCGTCATAAAGAGGATGGTCGGTCACCATGGTGACTAGGACACAGCCATGCCTGAGGCTGTGGATAATGTACACTGACTTCACCTACATTTTATTTTTCTTAATAAAGACCCCAACACTGTGGGTTTCATCATTTTCAACTACAAAAGCACAGCTTCCATCCCCGGGTAAAGTCTTGTGTTCTCAAGCAGTCAGGACTAATTTCTGCATTCTGATACTTGAAAAGATGACTTCTTCCTAAGTGCTTATTAGATTTAAATTCAGAATAGGAAAAGCTGTCTTATTTCCCTAAAACTACCTTTTGCTGATCCAAAATACTCTTAAAGAGGAATTAGATGGAAGGGAGGAAGGGAGAGGAAAGGATGCCAGGGCACCTGGGAAGTGGGCAACAAGGAAATCAAACACAGCCTCAGGCCACTCCCCTAACTATTTAGGAAGTTGGAGAATACAAAACTGACACCCAGTCGGCCTCTTGAGGGTAAGTCTTCGCTGCACAATCTATTTCCAAACTAATAAGCCGTGGGTTCTTTTTATTATTTTTGTTTTTGTTTTTGCTTTGAGGCAGAGTCTCACTCTGTCACCTTGAGTGCTCTGACATCATAGCTCACAGCAACCTCAAACTCCTGGGTTCAAGCTGTCCTTCTCCCTCAGCCTCCTGAGAAGCTGGGATGACAAGCACCTGTCACAATGCCCGGCTAGTAGTTTTCCTTTTTTTTTTTTTTAGTAGAGACAGGATCTCACTCTTGCTCAGACTAGTCTCAAACTTCTGAGTTCAAGCTATCCTCCCACTTCAGCCTACCAGAATGTTAGGACTGCAAGCGTGAAGCACAGCCCCTAGCCCCCAGATGGTTTTAAATTAAGTCAGATTGTCATGTTTCTCATGTAACAATGAGAGGATAAGTCTGATTTCTGTAATCATCATCATAATTTAAATATCTGTATTTTTCAAGTAATGACTCTTAGCCATTTGACTGAATGATAAAACGATAACCATCCTGATCCACTTTCATAGCAAGAGTTTACCCTTAACCCCATCTGAAGGATGGGAAAACAATAAAGATTGCTGATTCTATCATCTCTTAAGAGAGACCTATTGTTGTGAATTTTCTTAATTCCTCAAAAGGTGAGGTGCGTAGCAAAAGGAGAAGTGAGACATTATGAATCAAGGAGAATGTCAGGTCGTAAGGAGCAGCACGTAAAATGAAAAAGTTACTTGGGATTTAAAAAGTAGAGGACTTTGTATTCTCAAAAGCGGTCAAGAACACGGCATTTGAGCTCATGATGTAAGTAACTTCCTGCCTAATCCTAAAAGACAGAAAGTAGATTAGTGGTTTCAGGGACTGGGAAAGTGGGTAAATAAGGAGTAATGAGTACAAGGTTTCTTTTTATTTTTTCTTTTAATTGTTGGGGATTCATTAGGGTACAAAGAACCAGGTTACATTGATCGCATTTGTTAGGTAAAGTCCCTCTTATATTTGTGTCCCACCCCAAAAAGGTGTGTCACACACTGCGACCCCTCACCCCATCCCTCCTTCCCTCTCTCTACTCTCCCCTTCTCCCACCCGCACCATATACTAGGTCATTACTTGTCCTCATATCAGAATTGAGTACCTGGGATTCTTGCTTCTCCATTCTCGTGATGCTTTACCAAGAATAATGTGTTCCACTTCCATCCAGGTTAATACAAAAGATGTAAAGTCTCCATCCTTTTTAAAGGCTGAATAGTATTCCATAGTGTACATACACCTCAGCTTGTTAATCCATTCCTGGGTTGGTGGGCATTTAGTCTGTTTCCACATTTTTGTGATTGTAAATTGAGCTGTGATGAACAGTCTAGGGTGGGTGTCCTTGTGGTAAAAGGATTTTTTTTCCTTCTGGGTAGATGTGTAGTAATGGGATTGCAGGATCAAATGGGAGGTCTAGCCTGTGTTCTTTGAGGTTTCTCCTTACTTCCTTCAAAAAAGGATGTATCAGTTTGCAGTCCCACCAGCAGTGTGATAGTGTTCCCTTCTCTCCACATCCACTCCAGCATCTGCAGTTTTGAGATTTCTTTTTAAATGATTAAAATATTCCAAAATTCATTGAGGCGATGGTCACACAGCCCTGTGACTATACCAAAAAAAGAAAGTGCACCTTAAATGGATGAATTCTGTGATATGTGAATTGTATCTCAATTAAAAAGCTAAAACAAATTGAACAGGGAGGAAAAGTAAAGATAGTAATGTGATTCCTTTGCTTGTAAATTCAAACGAGATAGTAGCTAATAACTGAAATAATGGGAAGGGAGATTTTGTTTCAAACTCCCATAAATTCATCAAAGTTCTCAGTTCCTGAATGCACACACAGAATTTTATTTAAAAGCCACAATAATAGCTGGCTGCCAGGCCAATTAGCTCTCAGATATGTCCTCATGACCTTTCCCACTCCCCCTGAAATATTCATCCTCACCTCTTCCCTGAACTAGTAAATTGTACGAGCCTTTTAACAGCCTGTCTTCCCCTTTGGACTCACTCTCCACATCACCAGCAGAGAGGTTTTCCAAAATTAAATAACCAAGCTTTGATCACCCCCATTCAGTGGCCCCCAACCATCTCTGGAACAGAGTTGGCAAACTCCAAAGAAGCCTTCTTCACCTGTGCTCTGACCCATGTTCCTATCACCACCCCACCTGAGCCCTGGGATTGGGCCAAACTGCTCAAACGTTGGCCCCACACTGGTTTCCACGTTTGGCTGGTGGTATATCCAACCATCCTGGGAAAATCCTGTACATCCTTTAAGACACTATTCAAACTTCACCTCCTTCTTGCAAGCTTCTCTGTCTCCCCAGAGGTTCAACGAGGTGATTTCTGCTCTATCGTTCTTTCACTCATCCACTTATTTAAGAAATATTTGTTGCGTGAAGCTCCCAGCACCTTAGATGTGCCTTTATGATAGCAGGTCTCATAATGCTCAGACGTGGGCCATCTCGTTCCTCCCGTGGGGCTCCCATGACCCCTAAAGGAGTGAGTCGTGTTCTGTCGTTCCTCTCTGCCCCCCGCCCCTGGGGACACTGCCTGACACATTGTGGTGCATGACAATCCCTCGAATAAGTGAAAACCGGGAACCAAAGAGATTATCTGAATATTGTCAACATTACCTAAAAATCGTCCTTTCACTTCAATAATAAAATACCTGAAATAAAAGAGACATGTCGTACTGATACTAGTAATAGTAATTCCATTTTATGGTCATTCAGATCTAAAACTGATGGTTATGTTATATATACACACATGCAATGATATATACTTTGATTGTTGAACATGAGAGGATTTTAAACTGATAAACCATTAACATGATAGAGCAATTTTTCAATCTTTCTCACTTCTGACTTTTCCAAAAATATATATATGAACTTGCACATATGGAAAGAAAAGTGAAGTTCCCCATCCTCACAGATCTCCACCCACACCGTCGTGGCATTAACTCTGTTTTCTTTAACCGCAGTTTCTTTGATAAGCCCAGACCAACATTCCCAATCGTCCTCTAAACATAGCCACTAAGGAATGATGACCTGGTAAAGAAATCAGTTCCCTTTCTTTTGATTTTAAAATATCTAAAATCCAGTAAACTCAGAAACATGGAGATCCCAAAATACTATGAGGTTTCTTGCCAAATTCTTTCTGTCTAATCTAAATCCCCTGGGGTTTCCTTTGGTTTCCAAAGCACTTTGGTGATCCTTTTACTAACATACCAGAGTTCACAGAGTTCTTCTTTTGTGACTCAAAAGACATATCAAGACTATTACTGCTTCCAGCAATATGTAACACATTCCAAATGATAGAATACATTCCAAAAGAAAACTTACCTAGACTCCAAAATAAAAGTGGGTACCATGATAGGGAGAGAAAGGGGGTGAGAATGTCCCAAGTAAAATGGGGCTTTAACCCAGCTGGATCCCGATTTTTTTTTTTAAGGTGTTAAAGACATTTGCAGATAGTTAAGGACATTTTAATATAGAATCATTTAGATTATATTAGGAAACAAATGTTAATTTTCTTGGGAATGGTAACGCTTCATGGCTATATTTTTAAAAAATCCTTGCTCTTAGACACTGCTGAAGTATTTACGGGTAAAATGTTACCATGTCTGAAATTTACTTTCAAATGGTTCAGGAGGAAAAATCGTGTGCCTATACAGAGAGAGATTAAAGCATTTTTGGCAAAATGTTATTAATAATATTATTTAATCGGGGGGGTGCAGCATTTCTAGCATTCTTTCAACTTTTCAGTACATTTCAAAATCTTTTAAATGCAAAATTAGAAGAAAATCCTCTCTGAATATTTCTTAAAATAATAACTGTTTCCTGTGCTGCAACGCATGCTTTTACAAATTGAGAAGGTTGTTTGGTATTAGAAAAAAAGTCTATTGTTGGTAATTGATAGTCTAAAGATACCAGTGTTTGTTTTTGATTAATAACTCTGGAACGGGTTTTAAATCAGAAAACTGAATTCCCTAATCCGACTCTAGGACTTATCAAAAGTCTTGAGGCTATAATTATTTTCTCCTAGAGAAGAAATATCAAAATGTACATTTGTAACTTTCTCTAATAAATGTGTTTTTGTTTGAACAAATATTTCCCCAGGAGAAAAATGTTCACAAGGAAACACATTAAAGAAATCCCCCTTCCTCAATACACACACCCATTATTGCAATGTTTTAAAAGCAGGACACACCAAACACAAACGTTTTCATTCTTTTTTGGTTTTGCCACATATATCAAATCTTCCCTTCTATAACCTCTCTTCTTACCCTAACCTTACCACAGAGTTTTCTTATGTGGCCAGCAAGTTCCAAGACCGGCTACAGGTTCCAAGGGAGGTGAATCCTGGGACATAGGACCTTTTCTTTGAACAAAGCCTGCTGTGTGAACCAGCTGTGGTGGTAGATGGCCTAGCTGAACGCCTTCTGGAATATTCTTTCTAAACTCTCTATGTGACACGGAATGTTTTCTAATAGCCAGCAGGCAGCCGTGGGTCCGGAATTCTCTCTCCAGGGGAAGAGGTTTGAAACACACACACACACACACACACACCCAATCATCCCTCAGTTCCAGGGAGGATTGGTTCCAGAACCCCCTCCAGACCAAAATCCACAGATTCTCAATCCTCTTATATATAATAGGGTAGTATTTGCATATAACCTCTGTACATCCTCCCACATACTTTAAAATTTTAAATCCCCTCTAGATTAGTTATTATACCTAATACAATGTAAATGCTATGTAAATAGCTGTTATACTGTATGGTTTAGAATATAGTAATCAGAAACAACAGTCTGTACATGCTCAGTACAGACTCAACCCTCCTTGTCACCCCCACCCCGTAATATTTTGGATCTGCAGTTGGTTAAACCCGCAAATATGAAACCCGGGGATATAGAGGGTCAACTGTGGGGATATTATTTCAAAGGGCCTTGAGTAGACAAAAAGAGGATGCTTCAGGAGATATAAATTTCCTATAAAAACAAAGAAAAAATATGAATAAGAGACAAGGAAAATCAGTTTCCTTATTTTTCAAGAAAGAGTTCACCCTAGTAGGAATCAAGATAATATAACCCAGAAAGTATGATCTGGCAAAACATTAACCGGCTTGGTTTATCTCATGAGAAAAAAACTTTAAAGCTTAAAAAGAGGGGCGGCACCTGTGGCTCAGTGAGTAGGGCGCCAGCCTCATATACTGAGGGTGGTGGGTTCAAATCCAGCCCTGGCCAAACTGCACCAACAAAATAGCCGGGCGTTGTGGCAGGTGCTTGTAGTCCCAGCTACTTGGGAGGCTGAGGAAAGAGAATCGCCTAAGCCCAGGAGTTGGAGGTCACTGTGAGCTGTGATGCCATGGTACTCTACCCAGGGCCATAAAGTGAGATTCTGTCTCTAAAAAAAAAAAAAAAGTAAGAAAGAAAACTTAAAAAGAATAATTTTCTTTAGTTTCCAAAGCACTCTATACAACACTTGAAACAGTATAAATGTCAGATCAATTGCAGTTCCTGGAAAGTTTTTAAATTTTAATCATTAAAAAAGTGTCTGCTCGAGAGTCGTTTATCATTTCTTAAATCCTCCAGCTTCCTTTGACGGCCTCCAGCACGAGAGTGGTGTGTGACAGCTATTAGTTAAGAACTCAAGTTATTGTTCAGTTTCAGTTTCACTTAAAACTGTACGGTTCCCCAGGGCAATTTCCTCTTCTGGTTTTCCCAATAATATCCAAATACGGTGGACACAAGAGATGGAACTGAGAAATGCTGGTGAAAATTCAGCTATCCATTTTCATAAGTTCAATTTTATTATGAATTCCTCCTTGAGGGTCAGGTTGAATTAATGGATGTGGGTCATCAGACTCTCCATCACACCTGGGCTTGTTATCACAGCACAGTGAGATAAAGGGATTTTTTCACATGCTTCTCATTCTTTAGCAAGTACAACTTAGGCGTGAAGGAATTTTTCTTGCCACTTCAGCCTGGCTGTTCTCCTTCGCTGCTCAGCAGCTGCCAGGCGCTGGCTTCACCCCAGGTTCACCGAACCCCAGACTCACTCTAATGAGTTCATCGCTTGGCCTTGGTTCCCACCAGCAGCTGATCATGGCTTAACATGACAAATCTTTCATGTACGGAAAACATTTTTCTTGCTATCTTATAAGCGAGAGATAAGAAAACAAAATGGTAGAGTCCGAGTACATTAAGAAAGCTGCAGTCAAATGCATTTCAGAGATACTTTCAGAATTAGATCCCATATTTTACTCACTTGTTTGCTTGCTTTCCTCTGGCATCAGTGGAAAACCTAGTTCAGACCAGAGCACTGTTAGGAAGCCGTGTAAATTGATGCATCAGCCATCTTCAGCATGGCTTAAAACTAGCTTTATAAAACTCAGGGTCAGAAGCGAGTCTGGAGCGCTGCTCTTTCAGAAACACACAGGGCGATTAGATAGCACAGCCAGCATTAAGTTTGTGGAGCCCAGCTCGTCCTATTTATTAGTACATGTTCCTGGGGATCCTGTGGGTCACTGTGATTTCCTCATTTCCAGAAATGAGGACAGTATGACACAATTAAAAAATGGGCCTCTGGTCACCTCAGGGGTTGGAATCCCATCCGTGCTGGTGTATCACACCCTGGGCTGGGGCGTGGGAGTCCAAACTTCACCCCGTCTCTCCTGCCTGTTACACACTGCTGGGCGTAACCTCTGCCGAGGAATAACAAAGCATTCCCAAAAAATCCAAGTCACTCTAAAGTGGAAATTGAAATAAGAGTTCACACAACAAATTTGACCCATATTACCACAGAAACTCTGGGAAGCCCAACTGACTTTCTGTGATTTCCGTATCATTCTACACACATTAGAAGTCGGGAGACCAACTGCTTTTACCGACTCCTTTGAGAAATTAAAATGGCTTCAAGTGGTTTCTGAAAATGGCTTTGACTAGAAGGAGTCACTAATAGAAGGACCTGCTGTGATTGCCACTTACCACACTCGACCAGGCTTTCTCTCTGTCTCAGGGATTAAGGAAGTCACCTGCGGGACAGGGGCGCAGGAAAGCGGACTTCTCTTAAGATGATTAGAGGGAGGAAGAGAAGGTTCTCTGTGAAGTTTGTGTGACGTTCTCTAAAGGGAAAAGGGAGGGGAGACAATGGGCCTGTGCTAAATGGCCAGAGAAGGGATTCTGAAGAACTGAAACAGCCCTTTGTGGATTTCTGAATCCCACTATTTCCAGTGCTCAGGAGTAACAGCCCTGACTTGCATATCCTTTATAAAGTGTGGCAAAATTTCAGAATTTTATTTCCTGTGATAAGTACTCTGTAAATGTGATAGAATGATAAGATGAATAATTTAAAACATTGAAAATAGGGCCTTTGAGAAAACCCTTTGAAAGTTGGATTTGGTTTAATAGGAAGAAGCAAAGGCTGAGAGATAACTTGTTATTAAACAAACATTATTAAAAGTTCTAATAATAAACCCTAGGTATGGTGGCGCATGCCTGTAATCCTAGCACTCTGGGGGTGCTAGGAGTTTGAGACCAGCCCGAGCAAGAGCAAGACCCATCTCTAAAAATAGCCAGGCATTGTGGCTGACACCTGTAGTCCCAGCTACTCGGGCGACTGAGGCAGGAAGATCACTTGAGCCCAAGAGTTTGAGGTTGCTGTGAGCTGTGATGCCACGGCACTCTACCCAGGGCAACGGAGTGAGACTCTGTCTCTAATTAATCAATTAATTAATTAATTAAATATTTACATTGGAAATGTGGTAGAAGCCATGAGCAAAGAAGTGGGTGATTAATTCCCACCAGGTGCTGTCAATTAAAAAAAAACAAGCCCCTAACTACAGAGCCATTTATTTTATAATCTTGTTAAGTCACACAGTAGGTACTTCATAAAGGCTTCCTAGCTTTACAGGATAAGTATAATTAAAAAACACAATGAAATCAAGTTATGTCAGGATTTTCCCCCATGAAATTAGACTTTTCATGGAAAATTATTCAACTCATTTCATATAATAAAGACATTTATAACAGGGTTCCACTGCATTTGTTTTCCCATTTTTGGTAATTGTTTTAAGAAATGACAACTGCAGTTCACTGAGAACGTGTTCCGTGGTGGTCTAAGGATCAAAAGCATTTGGTTTCGAATTTAACCCATAGCAAGTCCTATCTCAATATTTCACTTGACTTTTTCCCAAAGAGCTCATGAGAAATGATGACTAGTGTAACATAAGTGCCAGATAATGAAGACACTTACCAGGAAAGCTCCTTTGAGGTGATCATTAGCTCTAGAGGGGCTCACAAAACCCCACTCAGAGAACACTCAGGTGCCGTCGGCAGCCGTCCCATCTGTGTATTCGCTCTATGGTCATTGGAAATCTACATTTTTTCTCAACTGTGGATTTTAGCAGGAAGTCAAAAATGTAATGCCTCTGAATTGTATTGATCATCTGTCCTCTAAGTTTTCTGGGAAAGTAAGAATCAGAAATCCTTTACATCCTCCTGAGTCTTCGATACCGCCGTAAATACTCAAGAGGCACTGAAACAGGGAGAGAGGAAGACATGGCTAGTCCCATCAACGACTTGCTGGTTTTATTTTTATATTTTACACAAATACTCATTCACCCTGTCTCTGGGCTCACATTCAAAAGAATGACTTGCCGACAGTTTCTGGCGGCTTCGGATTTATTGATACATAGAAAAGCAAGTACAAGCAAAAGACACTGGCATTAACTGCCTTTATGTGCTTTCTGTAGCTCTACAAATGACAGGGACATTGAAAACCAGTCAACATCGCAGAGCAGTTAGGTATGTTATTAAGAGGTTACGAGGGAAAAGTGCAGGCTGGCACCGAGGGCCAAGGGAGAAGCCAGGCTGAGGCAGGCGGGCTATCTGCAGGAGCAAAGGCCCTGTCCTCGCTGCTTGAGTCAATAGCTAAATGTCAAGCTAATTTATGCCCAAAGAGATTCTGTGGAAAAAGGATAAGTGAGTAAATGGTATAAGGATGCTGCTCTTACAGGCCACATCACCCTCAAGTCAATTAAGGGGTCGCGGCTGAGATCACCAGAGCCTAAAAATTTTCCACCAAATAAATGTACTCCGTCAGTGGAAAATAACTACAAAGTAAATCCTTTGGTGATAAATCCAAAGGAAGCTGAGCAATTGGAACAAGGAAGGAAGGGAAGGGGCAGTGTCCTGGACAGGACCCAGCAGCCGTAAACACAAAATGTCTTTTTCTAAAACTTTTTTTAGAGCCAGGGTCTTATTCTGGAGTGCAATAACCTGACTATAGCTCACAGAACCTCAAACTCCTGGGTACAAGGCATCCTCCCTCCCCCGCCCCCCAAAGAGTTGGGATTTCAGGCATGAACCACCACACCCAGTCCAAAAGTTCTTTAAAATTCCATGTTTGTCTTTAATGTTCTTGGGAATTTAGCGTACTATCCCATAAGACATCCTTCTTTCATATGAGAATGAAGCATTGTTATTCAGATGCTATTGCAGGGAGAAGCTCTCCTTCTCTGGGCCTCCCTACTCAAACCCACATCCTGAAGTTAGGGGACAGCTCACGTTAGCAACCACCACAAGTTCCCTTTAAATGAACCATCCCCCGCTCTCATTTTATACAAAAAACCCATAAGCTTTTACCCAAACCAAATACCACTGTCAACAGACCCATACAAGCATTTACACTAATGGTGATAAGTCAAAAATTACAAAATGAAATGGCGACCATTTCTTGCTACAAGTAGTATTTTTTTATATAAATGAAAAACTCTGGCAAATGATTCAAAAATAAAGGTTCCATTTTCTATGGAGTTCTGCAGTTCAGATCAATACATCGTGTCATCCACATGCGTGATCAGGAACCTGCTGGATTCCAGGGGGCACCGGGGTGCATATTGTGGGCACAAGAGTATTCAAAATGAGGCAGTGGCCAAATAGAGAACTATATTACCTCCACCTTTTTGTAGAAGAAAAATTCCCAAGGAAAAGGAGTGATAAAATATACCTTCAGGCTTTCCTCATCCCATTCTCCTTCTAAAAGCCAAGGAGATAAAAAGTATTTCTCCTGTTGTGGGTTGAGGTAACCCAGCTGGCATCATTAGCTGATCTCTCCCATGGGCACCAAGGCTAGCTCCTTCTGTTCCCCTGCTCTTTGGAATAGCACGATGACATAAAACTTGATAATTCTGATGCACCAGGAAGGTCTCCACCCAATGACCAGCGTCATACTTTGCCTAAATGGCAAGGCTATCCTAAAGTATGCCCATGAAACACCTCCCCAGAAAGTGAGAAAGGCTTAACTCATAACTCCTTTAAACACAACGTCAGAAGCCCAAGCACAGTAACTCCTCTGAAATGGCAATACTGTATTGAACAAGGCTATGAGAGTTCACAAACTCCCCTCCAAAGCAAGTAGCAGTCTTGTACGTAGTTGTGCAAAAGGCACATCTCTGATGTGATGCCAAAAGGATAACCTCAGGACCAGTGTATTGGGTAGATTCTACAACTGACAGCATCGCCCGACTAACAGTATGTGTTCTTACACAGAATATGTACAACTTCCATTTCTTTTTCTGTTGTTGTTGTTACAGTTTTGTGGGGGTCGGGTTCGAACCCATCACCCTCGGTATATGAGGCTGGTGCCCTACTCACTGAGCCACAGGCGCCGCCCCAACTTCCATGTCTAAAACACAGTTCTATTGACTTCCCTCTCTCAGTCTCATCAGCTCTAAACAAAGATGACGGACTTCTGATTTCACCGGTTTGTTGGGAAGAATATGGAAGAAATAACATGTTCACAAAAAGGGCTTAGCAGTCGACATATCACAGAAGGCAGCAAATTTTCATGGCTGTAATTGCTTTTATTGTTGTTTGTTCATCTATCAGGGACATTATCAAGGCAATGCTTAGTTGAAAATGATCAGCTTTGGAAATTAATAATGGCTACCATTTTTGAACATCCATCCAATCTCAAGCATTACCTTAGCAATACAGATACTATCTCTAACCCTGACAATAAGACAAAAGCATTAAGATCCCAAATTTCAAAAGCAAGGAAACTGAGACCCCTATGTCATAGAACTAACTTAAAAATTAATTTTCAACAAATGAATAAAGGGGTTTTCAGGTAAGCAAAGACTTAGCTCTGATGTCTTTATACCTTCCTCTGATTCTGTCCACTCACATGGGTACTTGTGTGTAGACATTAGCGTTCATGCACTTCTAAAGCTACATGACATCCAGAAAACAGCACGAACTTTGAGGTCAGACAAACATGAATTTAAGAACAGTGTCCAGGGTTTACTGGCTGTGTGATCCTCTCTGCCCATCAGTGCCTTTAACTGTAAAAGTCACTGAGTAACTAAAACCCAAACAGTTCTTCATCACCTCAATCACATTTTTGGAAACACTTAAGCCCAAAGTGTTTCCATGTCATTTTAAAGAACTCTATCCGCATCAAGGGCCTAAAGTAACTGAAACTCTTCCAACACTGTTATTTCTGAGCATTTCTTTTCCTTACTTTTGAGTTATCTCAGTACAAACTCAATAATGGGGAAAAACGTCAAGACTGGCTTGCTTCACTGAAAAGAATGTCGGGAAACACAGCTGGCTACTTCAACACACAAGACACATCATTTAGAAAAAAATCCTTCTAACAGTACAAATCTGACCTGAGTATAGACCAGCATATAAACTTGGAACTATGATCTCTTTGTGGGTAATGCTAACAAACTGAAGGGACTACTGGGACACTTCTAAAATCTGTCACTACCCATGAGTGAGACCTCACCAAAGATGCCCACAGGCACAGAGGCTCCCACCGCCAGAGTCGTCCAAAGAAGGGAGTGATGAGAGCCGACTTTGAACGCAAACAGACCTCAGTTCCAGCCATGGTTCTGTCACCCGTTATCTGTGTAACTAATTTATTATTAGATGATTTATGACCTTTTCATAAACCCAAAAGAGACCCCACACTGTAAGGATTCCTGATGTTTCAAAGACTCAGTTTAAGAGAATCTCAGGCCCCCCCTCCACCACCCCAGACCTCTCCTGGCAGCAGCCAAGGGAACTGGGCGAGGGTCCAGCAAAGGGCACAACCCCGTGTCTGTTTCCCATCACCTTCAAGTACTTACGTTCTCCTCTTTCCTTCTCACCACTCATCTCTACCTCTCTACTTTTCCCCCTCTGTCTTCAAAATATTTCTCTTTTTGTTTTAGGCAATTTCTCTCCTCTCCCATTTCATGTGTAAATGAACCTACAACTACAGCAAAATTAAAGTATTTGATGTTTAGGGAAATTGGGTTTAATAATAATCCAGTGACATCAAGAGCCTTGCACTATTGTATTCAGAAGTCTCTTCAGAATCTCTACAAAAATCACAAAGTAGATAAAGTCTGGGCTTTGAAACCAGAAAAACCTGCTCTTAGTCCCAACTCTAATTCCTACCACTAGTGTGTTCTTGGAAAAATCACAAAATCTCAGACTTCTTTTTCTGCTGCTGTTAAAGTGGGGAATTAAATGAGATAATTCACATAAAGCACTTAGCATAACCCCTATGTGGCAAGAACACAGCAAATGTCAGCTATTATTCCCAGTATTCTCTCTCCCATTTCTTGCAACTTGCTTTTCTTTGACCAATGCACGTATGATTCCATCTGCACCATGGTGGGCCAGCCCAACAATCCAAACACTGAGGGTGGGAAGGGTAGGCAAAGAAATACGGCCCAAATTCCAAATTCAGCATGACGATCTAGGTCATGACTGGTTTGCAGATCTATGAAAGAAGGCTTTGGAGTCAGCCCTTACTGGAAACAGGGCCTTCATTCATTCATTCATTCAGTTTTGACTGCTGCTGGGTTCCTACCCAGCTCTGTTTTACAGGTTTTGAGACAAAACCAGAAGGGGATGCTGAAAAAATCTGATCAGAAGGAAGTAGAGCTAGTCAGGGAGGCTTCAAGGAGACCTGGGAATCTCGGCTTCAATCTCAGCTTCAATGGAGACTGAAGGATGAGTCGCCAGATCAAAGGCTAAGCAAAAGTTGGTGGAATTGCATTGAAATAAAACACATGTCTTGTCGGTGTAGACACAGGGTATGATGTGGGCTCCTGGACTTTCAACAAGTCCCATGAGCATTGGGCATGGCAGGGCACAGTCCCAGAGCAGCGTCTCCAGTGGTGGTTACCTGCTCAGCTAATGTATCTGAGCTCTCCAAGCATGAAATTTGAAATTAAAACCTTCCCCCCTACAGACTCCATTCTCTTTTCACCATTCTTCTGCTTCAACTTGCCTCTTTATTTTAGCCTAGAATCGAGAGTGTTCTAGTGAGCAAATGAAAAGAAGAAAAAAAATCAAGAAATTATAATCTTAAGGGGAAAAAATGATGAAAATTTTCATTGTAAATTGGGAAAAGACTAATGAGCTTCTATTAGTAAAGGCAAACTGTCCTTATTCCCACTTACAACAGTGAATCATCTTTCTCCCATATCTGAATGTGTTCTTGGGTAAAATAATAGCAGAGGCATGGTCATGACTTCTGATGGGGTTTCTTTATTTTTGCCTTCTTATCTCACCCTCTTGTTAGATGTGAAATAAGATAGACTCCTTATGTAATGTATAGCTCCCAATAAAGTTTCATATTAATAAATTGTGATACGCAACTTTGGGTATGTTAGTCTTAAGTAGTTTATCAAAACATCCACTGATTCTATAAATTCAAATATGGGCAAAATTTTGATAATTTATGTTGAGGTAAATGTGATTAAATAAAGCAGAACATATGTAGAACTAAAGCAATAATAAAATACTTAAGTTTGGAAGCTCATTGACTTACATGCCTAGAATCTGAGTCAGACTTCTCTTGATACTAGTGTTATGGAAAAAGAATGTTCTCTCTCCCGTCCATCCCAGGGCCAGATTTATTATGTATTTATTATAGCTCTTTTCCATTTTAGTTCCTTTGTCATTCTAAGATATACAAAAGGGAATTCCATATTTTATTATTTTTTATAGATTTCAGAGTCAGAAAAATTGTGGGACTTTGCTCTGTTCTTCTATAATTATGTAAACTCAGTACTGATTTATATAATAATATTTCCCAACATTGCTCCCTTTCTTCTGTTTACGATACATTCACTTAAGGAGAGTGCTGGAATCACAGCATGAACAAGGCAGACACAGTCCCTGTACCATTGCAAGTCACAGGAGTAGACCCTGTTCCCAGTGTGGCTTCATACGTTATTCACCCTGCCTTGGCTCCATTCTTGGACAAATTTCCTTCACAGGCCTCAGATGGCTACAGGCAGCTCCTGGAGCTACCTCCTTCCTCACACTCACAGTCAGAAAGAGGCCCCTTCCCCCATGGCACAAATAAAGGACCTAGAATTGAGTCTTGTTGGTCCCAGTTGGTCCAACTTGGCAGTGATTGCTCATGAGTAAGCATATGACCCATCAAGGACATGGTACATATAATAGGGTCAAGCTTATCAAACCTCACCCTTGCAACCATCCAGAGTCCTTAGCGTGTGCTAAGACACTCAGGACACTTTTAGAAGGGAGGAGGAGGTGTGGAATTGATGCCAGAAGGAACAAACATATATCTGCTAAAGTTCCTGTCCTTATAGAGCTCAAAGGCCTCTGAAGAGTTGGCAAGGTGGTGGGAACGCATCAAGCTAGCACTCACATGAATCCTCTCTGATTGATGAGGGCTAACATGTGTGTAGTCTGGGAACGCTCCACAGCAATGGGATGCAGGCCGAGAGTTCTGTTGAAAACCAGCACTGAGCAGCCACCATATGCTGAAAACTGCTGGCCTCTGGCAGAGATTTAGAGGTTAAACCTTTCATGTCCAATTAGTCTATGCTTTGAGGCAGGCAGTGCCTAAGAATTCACCTTTATTTGTAAAGTTCAAGATTTCAGATAAATTTGCAATAGCTGCTGAAAGTCAAACATTTGCAAGGATGTAAGTTTCCTTCTTTAATGATAATTTAATTTTCCTCATGTAGAGCAGGTTACAGAAAAATAAAATTTGTCAGGTCTATGAAACCTTATGTTAGTAGAAATATTCCTTCTCCACCTTGATTTCCACCTTGAATGCTAGATTGAATTCTAAGCTCACATGTTACACCTCATCATCAAATTAATGCTCTCAGTCAGTGGTTCTCAACCTTGCCCACATGTTGGAATCACTTGGAGAGCTTTAGAAAATATCAATACCTAGGTCTCAACCCCAAAATATTAATGGCTAGGTCTTAATAGATTCTGTTGGCCTTGGTCCAGAATACAGCCAAGCTCAATAACCACTGCTCAAGTAGAACTACATGAGAAATGAAGATACGTCTCCTAGAAATATGCTCAACTTGTACAAGCAACTATTTTTTTTTTTAAGACATTCTCACTCTGTTGCCCAGGCTAGAGTGCCATGATGTCATTATAGTTCACAGCAACTTCAAATTCCTGGGTTCAAGAGATCCTCATGCCTCAGCCTCCCGAGTAGCTGGAATTAAACAGGCACCCACCAACACCCAGCTAATTTTTCTACTTTAAGTAAGGAAAGGGTGTCTCACTCTTGCTCAGGCTAGTCTCTAACTCAGTGGTTCTCGACCTTCCTAATGCCATGACCCTTTAATACAGTTTAATAACAAAGGTTGGGGGTCACCACAACATGAGGACCTATATTAAAGGGTCATGGCATTAGGAAGATTGAAAACCACTGCTCTAACTCCTGAGCTCAAGCAATCCTCCCACCTCAGCTGTCCAGAGTGCTAAGATTATAGGCGTGAACCACCACACCTGGCCAAGCAACTAATTTCAATGCTATAGCCAATCATTTAGGAAATGGTGAAAGTTGACCTAAGATTAAATTAAATACAGAAATTGTGAGAAATGGGGCAGCACCTGTGGCTCAAGGAGTAGGGTACCGGCCCCATATACCGGGGTAGCAGGTTCAAGTCCGACCCCAACCAAAACTGTGGGGAAAAAAAAGAAATTGTGAGAAATGTTCTCTACATCAACAGCAAGCCACCTATCTTGGCAAGCTTTTGCCCCACCCCAGACACATCACTCATCTCTCTACAGCCATCACCATGTCTCTGGGTGAGAGCAGTAAGTTCCCACGCTGTGAAATACACAGGCTCCCCAAGCCATTACCTGCTCACTCCTCCTCATTCACTACGCTCCAGCCACCTTGGCCTTTCTTTTCCTTCACATCTTTCCTGTCTGAGGGCCTCTACTAGACTGTGCTACCCACACACACCCTGACCTCTTCCCACTGCACACACAGATGCTCATGGCCTTGCCCTTTCCACATTTTCCTCAGGGTTCAGCTTCAAAGTCTCTTCCTCAAAGACGTTATCTCTGAGCCCTAATCTAAAGTGAGCCCCTGTTTTACATACTCAGTGCGCTGTCTTATATTTTTCTAGTGAGGGGTTAATTGTGCAATATCTGGCTCTCCCTTCAAACTACAAGCTACCTGAAGACAAGGACAATTCTTTTCTGCTTACCCGTGTGTGCCCTAGCACTCAGCCTTACCCCACCCACAGAAGATGCTCAACAGATAGTCAGTGTAAAAGAGCTGTGTTGTGTTGTATCATTTCCTTAAACTAAGGGACACTGTGAGAAATAGTTTAGGAAGCCCATAGCCATATTTACTCAAAATGATGTTTAGAACCCTATTTACTACATTATATAAGTGTTCTCTTTACAAAACCCTTAGAAAAGAGTTTTCACAATCTCAGTTCTAACAATACTCATGGTTTTCCTGAGGGAGAAGCACAGACCTTTGCCTCTAAGCTTCAACAGGCTCTCTGCAGACAGATTCAAAGAGAGAGGGAGAGGGGCTGAGGAATGCACACCCAGGTACCCTCCAAAATTTACCAATCAGATAATGCACCATGAGGGTGGCCAGGCCAAGCATGTTAACTAAGCTATGCCCTTCACATGGAAAGATGAAGTCAAGGGAAAACATTCTCTATCCCCAAACATCATTGACTTAATAACACTTATTTATTTCATTTAGTATTTTATAATATAAAATCACGGTATTAAGGGTCTTTACCTAACAAATTCAATCCGTGTAACCTGGATTCTTGTACCCTCAATGAATCCCCAACAATAAATTTAAAAAAATAAAAATTAAAAATAAAAATAAATAAATCATTGTATTAGCCTCTTGTTGCTGTTGTAACAAATTACCACAAATTTGTTATTCTACAATTCTGGAGTCAAAGTCAGAAATGTGATTCACTAGGCTGAAACAAGGTGCTGGCTCAACTGTACTCATACAGGCTCTGGGAGAATCTATCCCTCACCTTTTCCAACTTCCCAAGGCTGCTGCCCATATTCCTTGGCTCATGGCCCCCTCCACACCACGTCAACCTCTGCTTCCATTCTGATGTCTTCTCTGACTCTGACACTTCTGGCTCCCATTTCTCTTTACAAGGACCCCAGTGATTTATATCCAGCCCACCAGGTAATCCAGGATAATCTCCACAACTCAAAGTCCTTAACTTAATCAAATCTGCAAGATTCTGGGAATTAGAACATGGACATCCTTGGAGAATAAATAGTCTACCTATCACAGTTACCTAAACAATTAGAAGTCTATGGCTATGCCAGGTTATGAATTTGAGATAAGGATAAAACCATATCCAGCATCCAGGACCATTTGTTCAAACCAGTTCATGAACACAAACACTTCAGCCCAAAGATAATATAACATACTTTCACCCTGAAACAGTAGCCCAGGGATATTCCAAAAGTTGATTTTAACCCTAAGAAAGACATCACTGCTTCCTAATCAATAGTTCTCTAGCATCTGCAATGATGGAATCTCTTTTGTTATTACTCCTGCCTGGAATGCACCATTCTCTCTGTGGTACCTCAACACCCCACCTCCTGGCTGGATTTTTAGACAATTTTCTAGCTCTACCTCTGGCTCCAGTTTTTTTTAATGTGTTAATTGTTTATTCTTCTTGCTTTTCCATTCCTTTCTTATAAATTCTTAAATGTCAAGGCCTCTATAATTCTCAAGGTCATACAAAGGGTCATTCGATAGACATGCGTCTGTTATCAATCGTGAGTACCAGGCTGTCATTCGCACATACCAATTCATAATTCCCCCAACTGTTCAAAGGTTGCATCCCTGAATACCTTGAAAGGATGTAGGTTTTAGATAATATATTAACTCATTTGCTCAGCATTTTCTTTTACTCACTTAGGCTCTTTCCCCCTCCTTGTCTCTCTGCTTTCTTCCAGCCATTTCTATTTTAGGTGGGTCAGCCTTTATGGATTTTCCAAGCTACTCTTCTTACTGTTTTGAAATCATATAACAAAACAACTAGTTGCAAATACAATACCTTGTGGTGAGCTAGAAGGCCTGATCCTTGGATCCTTGCTGACCACTGAAGGTCAACCAATGAGATAGTTAAAAACACAAAGTTAGAATTTGTCTCAGAAGATATGGTTAATTTCCATTTATTCTCATTCTTCTCTTTTTAATCTGTAACAATTAGCAGGTGTGCTCTGCTACGTTTTTCTCTGCTTCTTGGCTGGGGAGGCAGATTTGGAAGCAGAGTTTCTACATCTCCAGTCCCCACTCTGGTGCCCCTGGGCAGCACAGTGGCTGCAGTGATGGTGAAACCAGTCGCCCCACCGCCCAACAGAGGCTGGGGTGGAGGGCTGGCACTGCTCCCCCCAGGTCATGAAATCAATCCCCTAAACGGCTACCTTATATCATGTAGGACCGATCAGAGCTGTCTTGGCTCTCAGTGCTGGGAATTGGCCAAACACTCCACCACTGTCTGTCTGGGAGTGAGCCCAGCCATGGGCTCAACAGCCTTCCATGTTTTCTACGATTGATCAGTTTCAATTCGACAACTGTGACTCCTGGCATCCACACAAGAAAGTATCACCAGGGCCTTCTGCTGTGATTTCCTGAGTGCTGGGAAATCTGTGACCCTCTACGAACCCCCCTCCTGCCTACCAGATGCTCCTGAGATCCTATTAGGGCTTTTATCAGTCTGATGGGATCCCCTTTGAAACGTGTGCCATCCTGTGCAGGGGGCATCGAAGTTATCCATTCATTCCACAAATGTCTATTCATAGAATGCCCTTTATTTGCAAGGCACTATACTGGGCCCTGGAAGTTTCTTTCTCTGTAAGGAGTTCACAGCACACTCAGTTATTAGCCATTTGTAGTATCTCAGTGTGTGAAAAAAAGAAAATGAGGGAGATTTTTGGTAAAAAGAGAAGAGAAAATTGGTATACTACTTACCAAAGCCAGAGAGGAGGCAGTGGGGAGGGGGCTCACCCAGAGAACATGAGCTGTCTGACTTCCCTAGCTCCCAACATGGACAGAGGGACAGAGAGACAGACGAGTCCAGAAGTACACCTTTAAAATTAGGTCACAGAGTTTCATGAAGATACTTGAAGTCCTTGTGCAGAAGAAGGCACGTGGGGCTTTTACAGTTATCCCAGCCGCAGGGTACAATCTATCAAAATGCTGAAATAAACAACAGAAAGGAAGCCCTCTCCACGGTCTTCTGAACCTACAACTCTTGTCTCCCTCCCTTTCCTTATGCTCTCAAGTTTCAAAGCATCATCCCCTCAGAGATGACCCAGGAGAGTGAGATAAACTTTTCCAAGCCCTAAGGTTACTTCTTTATAATTTCTTTGGGCCCATAGTCCCTTCCGCATCTCAAATTCCCACTGAGATGACCAGCAGCCCTCTTGGGAAGCATCCCATGCAGAAGCCCCCTGTGTTCTCTGCCCAGCTGTCCCAGGGACCCCCACCACCACCACACACACACACACACCCTGAATGTCTGGAGACCCCTGAGGGGCAGTGAAGGGCAAGCAGGTCAGCTGCTGTCCAGACCTGGCTCCCATTCTGATTCCTCTGTGGGATATGCTGCCCCCTGCACACATATCTTGTCAACCACCTGAGGGGCCCAGAGAAGCCACATTAAGAGATGGAGGGGAGACATGTCACTTGAAGTGCAGTCTACAGACCAGTAGCAAGGGCCCCACCTCGATGCTGAACAGGAATGTCAGTTCTCAGGCCCCACCAGACCGACTGTATCCGAATCTGAGTGTTAGCGAGAGCCACCACCACCCAAGTCCCGTCCCTGGCCTCAACCTCCTCTCATTGCCCTGCTCTCTTTTCTATCCCCGTTTTGAAGCCACATTTCTTTTTTTTTTTTTTAACTGTATTATTGGAGATGCATTGAGGGTACAAGCTGTGTCACACACTGAGACCCCACCCCCCCTCTGCTTTCCCCTTACCTCACCCCCCATCATGTCATTAATTGTCATTAATTGTCATCAAATCAAGGTTGAATACACAGGATTCATACTTCTCCATTCTTGTGATGCTTTACTAAGAATAATGTGTTCCACTTCCATCCAGGTTAATACAAAGGCTGTAAAGTCTCCATTTTTTTAAAATTAAATCATAGCTGCATACATTAGTGCAATCAAGGGGTACAATGTGCTAGTTTCATATACAATCTGAAATGTTTTCATCAAACTGTTTAGCATACCCTTCATGGCATTTTCTTAGTTATTGTATGAAGACATTTGTATTC
>CAUYRH010122209.1:0-11900 GCA_963574655.1 Perodicticus potto | reverse complement strand
CCTCAGCCTCCCGAGTAGCTGGGACTACAGGTGCCCGTCACAATGCTCTGCTACTTTTCTGTTTTGCAGTTTGGCCAAGACCGGGTTTGAACCCGCCACCTTCGGTATATGGGGCTGGCACCCTACTCGATGAGTCACAGGTGCCGCCCCCAACATACAATTTTTTGACTTTATGATGATGAGAAATTGATACATACTCAGTAGAAACCATACTTCGAATTTTGATCTTTTTCTAGCCTAGTAATATGTGGTATGATACTCTCTGCTGCTCCCTGTCAGCCCAGTGGTAACAAGGGTAACCTACCTCTCCATTAAGGTGTGTAGGGCTTTGTTACAAAATAGGCTTTGAGTTAGATGATTTTGCCTAGATACAGGCTAGTCTAAGTGTTCAGAGCACATTTAAGGTAGTCCAGGTTCAACTCTTGATGCTTGGTATATTAAATGCATTTTCAGTTTACAAAGGGATTCTCAGGAGGTAACCCCATCATAAATTTTTATTTTTTTTTCTTTTCTTTTCTTTTTTTTTTTTTTTTGAGACAGAGCCTCAAGCTGTCGCCCTGGGTAGAGTGCCGTGGCATCACAGCTCACAGCAACCTCCAATTCCTGGGCTCAAGCGAGTCTCTTTTCTCTGCCTCCCAAGTAGCTGGGACCAGAGGCGTCCGCCACAACACCCGGCCATTTTTTGGTTGCAGCCGTCATTGTTGTTCGGCGGGTCTGGGCTGGATTCGAACCCGCCAGCTCAGGTGTACGTGGCTGGCGCCCTAGCCCGTTGAGCCACAGGCGCCGAGCCGACCCCATCATAAATTGAGGAGCATCTATATACAGTAGAATGGTTACTATAGAAAAACATATTCATTAACTCATATACTTACTCATTTTCCCCCCAGTGGCATGAGTAGCTATCATCTATTCATTTAGCAAAAATCCTGAGTACAAGACCCTATAATTGATTATATTCTAGCTGCTTCTATCTTTCAAACAGTCCTGCTCTTAGTCCTCCCATTCCTGCTGCTCTTGAAAGGTGTCTGGTCCTGCCATGGTGTGAACTGTTTTACTCCTGGGCTTTTCAGCTGGCTGTAGATAGATGCTACCTGCTTATTCATCAGCTTGCTGGCTTCCAAAGATTTGTGGTTATGGTCTTTCCTGTTCTTTTTGCCCTCGTGAGTTTAGACTTTTCTCTTTTCTATTCTTCCCTTTTCCCTGTAGTTTCAAAATAACAATATGATTTCAAAATAACATTATAAATATTACTTAAAATATGATTTTGAAGGGTTTTCTTTGGTAGAGACAATGTCTTACTATGTTGCCCAGGACGGTCTTAAACTCCTGGCCTCAAGCAGTCCTCCCAATTTAGCCTCCCAAAGAGCTGGAGTTACTGGTATGAGCCACTTCACCCAGCCATAACATTTCTTCTCTTTTTTTTTTTTTTAAGAGACAGAGTTTCACTTTGTCGCCCTCACTAGAGTACCGTAGCACCACAGCTCACAGCAACCTTCAGCTCTTGGGCTTAGGTAATTCTCTTGCCTCAGCTTCCTGAGTAGCTGGGACTAGAGGCGCCCACCACAACGCCCAGCTATTTTTTTGTTGCAGTTGGGCTGGGGCCGGGTTTGAACCCGCCACCCTCAGTATATGGGGCCGGCGCCCTACACACTGAGCCACAGGCGCCATCCAACCCAGGCACCACCCAACCCAGCCTTAAAATTTAAAAGCCATTTAAAATATTCTGTGGATTTTTTTGTTCTTAAGTAATCCCATTACAGATATGCAATCAAATGTCTGAGTTTTAGAGTCACTTGAAATCATTTCCCTCCAAGGATTAAGCTACCAACTTGGTTAGGTGTTTTTACTTTTGATTTCTAGAGACTTTCTTTTCCTTTTTTCTTCCCTTCCCTTTCCCTTTCCCCCTTCCCCCTTTTCCCTTTCTTCTGTCCCCTCCCATCCCCAGCATCTTGCTTTGTTACCCAGGCTAGAATACAATGAATAATATGGTCACAGCTCACTGCAACCTGAAAGTCCTGGGCTCAAGTGATCTTCCTGCCTCAGGTGGAGTGTGCTGCCAAGCCAGCTAATTCTATTTTTTGTAGAGATGGGATCTCACTCTTGCTCAGGCTAGTCTTGAACTCCTGAGCTCAAGTGATTCTTAGGAGCGTTGGCCTCCTAAGAGTGCTAGGATTATAGGCACTGCTCTGGCCTTTATTGTTATTTATTTATTTATTTATTTATTTATTTTTAGACAGAGTCTCACTTTATCGCCCTTGGTAGAGTGCAGTGGCGTCACAGCTCATAGCAACCTCAAACTCTTGGGCTTAAGCGATTCTTTTGCCTCAGCCTTCCAAGTAGCTGGGACTACAGGCGCCTGCCACAAAGCCCGGCTATTTTTTTGTTGTTGTTGTTGTTACAATTGTCATTGTTGGTTAGCTGACCTGGGCCAGGCTCAAACCTGCCAGCCTCAGTGCATGTAGCTAGCGCCGTAACCACTGTGCTCCGGGTGCCGAGCCCTTGTCTTTTAAAATAGACTTCTTGCCTCTTTGCCTACTTGCCCTGGCAGTAGAGGCCTGTTACTGTCTATGGCAGTGGTAAATAATGGATCTTGCTGTCTAGGCCTCTATCTTGCTCGTACTCTGTAAGTCTACCTTCTCTTTCTTTGTTCCTTGCTTGGCTAAGAACAGATAAAACAAAATAGACTTCTTCCTTGCCCGTTTACCCTCTGTTCTCTTTTCCCGACTCACTTTCCTCTGTGCTGCTTGTCACTACCTGGGGTTATTATGTTCTTCACTATTAGGATGCAAGCTTCATAACACCAGGGACCTAAGATGTGCCCAGTAAGTGCATTTCTCAGTTCTCATTTGAAGGGATGTTTGTGATCCCCACTTTTGGATTAGCAGCATAGTTTATTTTATTTTTAAAGGTTTATATTATTTGATCAACACTCCTATTTCACATCAACACTACTAATTATATCTTATGGCCATTTAAAATCACATAAGGCAGTGTGGTAGAGTGGATATAAGTGCCAGAGACTGAGGTGTCTCAGAGTTCTGAGCTCTGCTCTGTCCCCCATAGGCAGATGATGTTGGGGTAGATGACGATGGCCTGTGTCGTGTGCTCTGTGATCAGAAGGCCCCAGCTTCCAGGACATCTTGTTCAGCAACTCATACCAGACCCAAGCAGGAGGAAGGGGTACTCCAGCATGATGTTGAATTGTATTTGTTAGGCAGTCATTTTATTTATTTATTATTTAATTTTATTTTATTTGTAAGACCAAGTCTCACTATGTCCTCCTCAGTAGAGTGCTGTGGTGTCACAGCTCACAACAACCTCAAACTCTTGGGCTTAAGAAATTCCCTTGCCTCAGCCTCCCACGTAGCTGGGACTACAGGTGCCCGCCCGAATGAGTAGTTATTATTGTTGTTTGGCCTGGGCCAGCTTCGAACCTGCCAGCCTTGGTGTATGTGGCTGGCACCCTAGCCGCTGAGCGATAGGCGCCACGCCTTATTTTTATTTTTTTTGAGACAAACTGTATCGTCCTTGGTGTAGTGCAGAGTGCAGTGGCATCACAGCTCACAGCAACTTCAAACTCTTGGGCTCAAGTGATTCTGTTGCTTCAGCCACCCGAGTAGCTGAGACTACAGGAGCCCACCACAATGCCTGGCTATTTTTGTTGTTGTTGTTGCAGTTGTCATTGTTGTTTAGCAGGCCTGGGCTGGATTTGAACCTACCAGCCTCGGTATATGTGCCTGGTGCCCTAACCGCTCAGCTATGGGCACCAAGCCTGTTAGGTGGTCATTTTGCTATTATGGAATGTACATGTTCTCTGCAAAATTGTGCAATAGAAACCACAGAGTTTATGGGCAAAATGGGATTAAGGGCACAACTCTTAAAACCTTTGTTGCTGACAAAAATACCTGATGAAACAGCCTAGTTTTTTTTTTTTTTTTTATTTGAGACGGAGTTTTACCTCGTCACCCTCAGAAGAGTGCCATGGTGTCATAACTCACAGCAACCTCAGACACTTGAGGTCAAGTGATTCTCTTGTCTCAGCCGTCCTAGTAGTTGGGACCACAATGCCCAGATTTTATTAGAGATGGGGTCTTGCTCTGGCTCAGGCTGGTCCCCAACCTGTGAGCTCAGGTGATCCACCACCCACCTTAGCCTCCCAGAGCGCTGGGATTATAGGTGTGACCACCATGCCTGGCAGCATAGTTTTTTCACATGTTAAATGATAGAGAAACACATGAACACTGCAGTAAATATGGCACCTTACCTTAAAAAAGACCTCAGGCTTTGCCTTAGGGCATGGAGAGGGTTGTAGCCTGTCTGTTCAGCTTGGTACAGGTTCCTATGGTCGCTTATTGCTTATGGACAGAATCACAACGTAGGTAAATAGTAAGTTTGCATTGTGCTCACATCGTTTCCTAATAATCATACTGGAACACAGTTTGCTTTTTCAACGTAACTGATTGTGTTTTCTCTCCTTCAGGTGATGTGCCAATGGGAACTGCTGGGAGACGTGCTTCACATGACTTCTTGGTGTGCGGAGGGTATGTTTACATGCATTTCACTAAAATAGTTTTCATATTTTGTTATTTTTGTTAGGCAGATTATAGAACTTTGTGTTCTTGATTTAAGATTTATTTTGTTGTTTTATAGTTTATTTCCTTAAAAATTATGATAAAAAACATAAAATCTATCTTAAGCATTTTTCTCATTCTGTTGCTTATTTTTTCACTCTGTTGGTTGTGACTCTTGGTACTCAGAAGTTTTTTCATTTGAGGATATCCCATTTGTCTAGTTTTTGTTGTGTTGCCCGTGCTTTTGGTGGTATATCCAAGAAATCATTGCCTCCTCCAAAGTCGTTACACTTTCCCTCCATGTTTTTTTCTAGGAGTTTTGTAATTTTGAGTCTATATTTAGGTCTCTAATCCCTTTCTGTATCTCATGTAAGATAAGACTCCAGCTTGATTCTTTTCCGTGTGGCTATCCAGTTTTCCCAGCACTGTTTGCAGAAGAGACTGCCCTTTCCCCATTGTGTGGTCTTGATACTGTCATCTACGATCATTTCACGATATATGCAAGGTTTTATTTCTGGGCTGTCTGTTCCATTGGTCTGCATGTCAAGCTTATGCCAGTACCACACTGTTTTCATTGCTATAGCTTAATATATATTTTTTTTCTTTTGAGATAGAGTCTTAGTATGTTGCCCTTGGTAGAGTGCTGTGGCATCACAGCTCACAGCAATCTCAAATTCTTGGGCTCAAGTGATTCTCTTGCCTCAGCCTTCCAAGTAGCTGGGCCTGCAGGCGTCCGCCACAACGCCCAGCTATTTTTTGCTGCAGTTGTCATTGTTGTTTTAGCAGACCTAGACTGGGTTTGAACCTGCCAACCCCAGTGTATGTGGCTGGCATCCTAACCACTGAGCAACAGGCGCCAAGCCAACTTAATATGTTGTGGGGTTTTTTTTGTAGAGACAGAGTCTCACTTTATCACCCTCGGTAGAGTGCCGTGGCATCACACTGCTCACAGCAACCTCCATCTCTTGGGCTTAGGCAATTCTCTTGCCTCAGCCTCCCAAGTAGCTGGGACTACAAGCGCCCACCACAATGCCTGGCTACTTTTTTGTTGTAGTTCGGCTGGGGCTGGGTTTGAACCCGCCACCCTTGGTATATGGGGCTGGCACCCCACCCACTAAGCCACAGGTACCGCCCTTAATATGTTTTTAAATCAGGAACTTTGTTCTTCTTTTTAAAGTTGTTTTTGGGTATTCAGGGTCCCTTGAGATGAATTTTAGAGTGAATTGTTTCTATTTCTGAAAAAAATGCCATTGGGTTTTTTTTAGATACAGAATTCCGTTTTGTTACCCTTGGTAGAGTGCTGTGGCTTCACAGCTCACAGCACCCTCCAGCTCTTGGGCTTAGGCGTTTCTCTTGCCTCAGCCTCCCGAGTAGCTGGGACTACAGGCACCCACCCTAACACTGACTATTTTTTGTTGCAGTTTGGCCAGGGCTGGGTTCGAATCTGCCACCCTTGGTATATGAGGCCAGCACCCTACTCACTGAGCCACAGGCGCACCCCCACCATTGGGATTTTGATAGGAATTTCATTGAACCTGTAGATCACTGTGGGTAGTATTAATATCACAACAACATTAAGTCTTCCATTCGTGAACATGGGATAGCTTTCCATTAATTTGTGTCTTCTTGGTTTGTTTTTGTTTTTTCCAAGATGATGTTTTGCTCTGCCCAGGCTGGAGTACGAGTAAAGTGACCAGATTATAGGTCACTGCAGCCTTGAACTCCTGGACTTAAGCGATCCTACCAAGTAGCTGAGACTATAGGCATGTGCCACCATACCTTTTTAAAAATTTTGTGTAGAGGTTGGGTGCAGTAGCTTACACCTCTAATCTAGCACTCTGGGAGGCTGGGATAGATTGAACAGGAGTTCAAGACCAGCCTGAACAAAAGGGAGACATCATCTCTATTTAAAAAAATAGAAACCCCAAGTGTGTTTGAGGTTGCTGTGAGCTACGATGCCACTTGCAGAGATGGAGTTTTGCTGTGTTGCCCAGGCTGGTCTTGAACTCCTGGGTTCAAGTAATTCTTGTACCTCAGCCTCCCAAACTTCTGGGATTATAGGTCTGACCCACTGTACCCAAAGTCATATTCAGTTGTGATAGGTTATATATTTCTGAGAATTTATCCATTTTTTTCTAGGTTATACAATTCGTTGCTAGAATACTAAGAACAATAATAATACTGTTCGCAGTATTCTCTTATAATGCTATTTATGTATTTATTTATTTTTAGAGATAGGGTCTTGCTCTGTTGCCCAGATTGGAATGCAGTGGCTATTCACAGATTCAATCATAACATTACAGGCTTGAATTCCTGGGCTCAATGTGCCTAGATCACGTAATCCCCAAAGACCACCAGGGAGACAAACTCAGTGCAAAAGCAAAGGAGCCTTTATTCAAGCTCGAGCACAGGCCCCCAATTTACTTGTTGCAGCAGGAGTGTGCTGAGGACCCCGACCCCTGGATTTCTGGGGGTTTTATTGCGGTTGTTAGCAGGGTAGGGGATTTCCAGGCTGTGGCAAGTATTACTGGCTACTTTAGATACTTTCTATGCTTATTAGTTGGGCTTGTGTCAGACAGTTGTTTTTTGGCTCGGGCTGCTATCTTGCAGGCAGGGTGAGCACCCTGCTTGACCTTGATAGACCAAAGCAACGGCTGCTATCTACAAAATGGAGTTACTCTTGCTCTCTCAATATATGTTTTTGTCCAATTTCTGACTCATAACTCTCTTAGCCTTTGTTACAGTCTTTTGTTACAATGTTTGGTGCATTGGGCCTCAGGAAACAGAATCTCTCTGACCTTTACCTGCCCCAAGGAGGAACTCTAATCTTCCCTCACTTTTCTGATTCTGGGTCTTAAGAATCACAAAGTTGATGACTTTTCTTCTATAAGATTGTTTATAAAATCCCAGAGCTTCTGGATAGCTGAGTGGATGTCCCTAGAAGAGTGGTAATCCCAGGGGGCCATGGTGGCTCTGTACCCCTTCTCCCATGCCTGGCCCTACACATGTCTTCATCTGTATTCTTGGTAGTAACCCTTATAATAAACCTGTATATGTAAGTACGTGTTTCCCTGAGTTCTAACAGCCACTGTGGCAAATTAATTGAACCCACATAGAGGTAATGGGAACCCCAACTTGAAGTTGGTTGGTCAGAAGTTCTGGAGCCCTGGACTTGTGACTGGTGTCTTGGTGGGGGGCATTTTAGGGACTGATTCTATCTCCAGGTAGTGTCAGAATTGAATTAGAGGACACCCAGTTGATGTCCATACTTGCTGTGTCGGGGAGAACCCTGTGTTTGGTCATGGAAGTTGCCTTCTGTGTCGATTACTGTGGTTTGAGAGCAGAGGAATAGTTCAGTTTGATAGTGTTTTTTCTAAAACAGTGCCTTTGGCTCGGCGCCCGTACGTAGCTCAGTGGGTAAGGGTGCCGGCCACATAACCCGGGGCTCGTGGGTTCGAAACCAGCCCAGGCCCGCTGAACAACAGTGACAACTACACGAACAACAACAAAAATAGCTGGGTATTGTGGCGGGCACCTGTAGGCCCAGCTACTTGGGAGGCTGAGGCAAGGGAATTGTTTAAAGCCAAGAGTTTGAGGTAGCTGTGAGCTGTGATGCCACAGCACTCTACCAAAAGCAACATAGTGAGACTCTGTCTCAAAAAAATAAATAACTAATATTTCTGTTCATGAAGGAGTGCAGGCCAAACAACTTAATAGTAGTTTTAGTTTATAATAGTAGTAGTGTTTTCAAACTAAAACTTAAAAAAAATTTGATGTACTCCAGGATACCCCTTGATGGCTTTGGCACCTTACGGTCACTTGGTGCACAGTCTGGGAACCACAGCAGGTGAGCGAGTCTTATACGAACTTACTTGCTGCTTTTCTTTGAGGATCTGGGAATTCACATATGAGAATTGTGTTTTATCAGGTTTTCACTTATTTTGATTGGCTGCCCTTTTTTCTTTGAGTTATCTTTGGCTCCCACTCAGCTTCTCTTCATATGGCACCATTCTTTAACTTTTCTTTCCTTCACCAATGAGTACATTTTAAAGTAAAGAAACATTTCTCAGTAATAGTTCCTTTATTACCTATATGACAGTCTTCAGTACTTGGAGGGAATGTAATATCCAATCCTTGTACGCTCAGAATTCTGAGTTAGCATATCAGAATTCTGAAGACTGGTTGTTACTAGTTGTTGATGGAGGCCAGTTGCATATACAGCCCATGGTACATTGGGGTGCATCATCCCTGAGGTGATCCCTACTTTATTTTTTTCTTCATTTCCCTTTCCAAGGTGGCATCTTACTGTGTCACCCAGGCTGGAGTACAGTGGCATGATCATAGTTCACTACAGCCTCTTAACTCCTAGGTTCAAACAATCCTTCTACCTCAGCCTCCCAAGTAGCTGGGACTACAGACAGGCGTGCACCACCACACCTAGCTGATTTTCTTTAAAAATTTTGTAGAATTGGGGTCTGTGGTGTTGACCAGGCTGGTCTTAAATTCCTGGCCTCAAGTGCAGGTATTGCAGGCTTGAGCCACTGAACCTGGCCTGGTTCCTACTTTTCTGACAGCCTCCCACTAGGTATATTAATCCCCTTTTTTATGTATTTTAGTGGACCCTAGCTGGGTTTGAACCCACTACCCCGGATGCATGGGGCTGTCACTCTAACCATTGAGCTATGGACACCTAGCCCTATTTGACCCCTTTCTTTGGGAATCCTTCCCTAGATTTCCATCTGCAGCTGTGGGCCTGAATGCCTGGCAAGGCCCTTACTTCTCTATTGTTGCTTTAGCCTCTGTATAATTAAATAGTTTATCCCCAACCGGCTCCCATTACTCAGAAAGCCTTGGGAGCATGAGCTAGTTCAGCATTTGTCTTCAGGATCAGGCTACATAGGAACTCTTATTATTATTTTTTTTATTTCAGATTAAAATGGGGTACAAACCATTAGGTTATATAATTTACACATGACAGGTAAAATTCAGAGTTGTAATTGTGCCCTACACACAGGGAGTGTGCCATATATTCATGCATTGTACTCATTGGGTGAGAAGCTACTGAACCCTCCTCCCCCCCTTTTTGAATTTGAGATTTTTCTTTCGAGTGAGTCTGTGATTATTAATTTCCTAGTTTCACGTTGGTGTTGAGTACATGAGATGCTTGTTTTTCCAATCTTGAGATAGTATACTTAGGAGAATGTTCTCCAAATCCATCCTGGTTGGTATAAAGGTTGCAAAATTTCCTTCCATTTATGGCTGAATAGTACTCCATGGTGTACATAGACCACCATTTATTAATCCATTCATGGGTTGATGGGCACTTGGAATGATTCCTCATCTTGGCAATTGTGAAGTGAGTGTCTGTGAACATTCTAGTGCAGATATCCCTGTGGAAAATGTCTTTCTTTCATTTGAGTACATGCCTAGTAGTGGAATTGCAGGATCAATGGTGGGTCTGCTTTTATTTGAGGAGTCTCCATACTTCTTTCCGTAAAGGCTGTGCTAGTTTGCTGTCTCACCAGCAGCACCTGGCGCTCTGCACAGGGACTCGTGTGTGCCTGAAAGCTTTCCTTTTCTCTCCCTCTGTCCCTGGGCTTTACATTCTAACTACATGATTACTTGTCAGTCTCACAGGATTTACTCATGGATTCTTCCTAAGACAGATAGGCAGCTGGGGATCTCCTGGTATAAAGATTGTGAATTTGGCTCGGCGCCTGTAGCTCAGCATATAGGGCGCTGGCCACATACCCTGGGGCTGGTGGGTTTGAATCCTCTCAGCATTTATGGGAATAGATAGAATGACATGGGATTGTGCTACTGACATCTTTGTTACAGATAGGATCTTATTTAAATATAAAGAACTTTAATGCCTCAAAAAGTTTGAGAGACAATTTTAAGGATAACTGTATTATTTATATCTGTGGTGCTGTAAATGGGGAAAAGTACAAGATTTATATGTAGCCTTTTTAGAATTATAAAAGGGCAGAGTAATGAAATACATCATCTTTCTTAAGGCTCAGTATTGTGTCCATTATGTTTCAGGATATGTTGTAAAAGGAATTGAAAAGTCATCCAAGGATGAACTATTTTTTTTTTTTTATTAAATCATAGCCGTGTACATTAGTGCAATCGTGGACAAACCGTTTTTTAATTTCTGAAAAGTGAATAAAGAAGCTAATAAACCAAATATTAACACTTCAAAATGTTATCTCAGATTAGTTGCTTGGAGAGTTCACAGTGTATTTTCAGTCTTCACAAAGTCACACTTGTTTGGGAATGCTTACTGCATTCGTGGTGGTAATCTCTGCCAGTTTCCTAGAAATATTTTTTTTCTCTCACATAGAATGAATGCAAGTAGATAAACAGTTCTGCTGACCTGTGGACTTTTTGTTATTGTAGGGGAACTTTCTTCTAGGTTATTTTTGTAATTCTTAGTCCTCAATATGCATTTGAATGCCAGGAGGGTTCTTGGATGATAAATGTGATTTTTTTTGTGGGGGAGGGCACATTTATATACACACACATACATACTTTTTTTTTTTTAGAGACAGAGTCTCACTTTATCGCCCTCAGTAGAGTGCTGTGGCATCACAGCTCACAGCAACCTCTAGCTCTTGGGCTTAGGTGATTCTCTTGCCTCAGCCTCCCGAGTAGCTGGGACTACAAGCGTCCGCCATAACACCCTGGCTATTTTTTGTTGCAGTTTGGCCAGGTCTGGGTTCGAACTTGCCACCCTTGGTCTATAGGGCTGGTGCCCTACTCACTGAGCCATAGGTGCTGCTCAGCTTATTTTTAACAAGATCTTTTCTTATTCACGTACTGAAATGATTATTTGGCTCTTTCTAGGATTTTCTCTAGATATAACTACTGGTCAAATGAAAGAAAAACTGGTCTTGTCAATATTTCTTTTTTCAATAAATTATGGTTGCAGGCAGTGTCAGCCTACAATGTCACCTCACAGTGAAACAGCCCCAATTCCAGTTCCTACTCAAATAAGGAATTATCAGCGCATAGAGCAGAATCTGACGTCTACTGCCAGCTCAGGCACAAATCCACATGGTTCTCCAAGGTAAGTACCAAAGTCTTCCTCTCCTTCCCTTCCTCCCTCCCTCCCTCCCTCCCTTACTTCCTTTTCTTCTTTTTTTGGGGGACAAGAGTCTCACTGTCACCCTAGATAGAGTGCCATGATGTCACCGCTCACAGCAACTTCAAACTCTTGGGCTTGAGTGATCCTCTTGCCTCAGCCTCCCAAATAGCTTGGACTACAGGCGTCCGCCATAATGCCAGGCTATTTCGTTGTTGTTGTTGTTGTTGTTGTTGTTGTTG
>CAUYRH010122208.1:0-104033 GCA_963574655.1 Perodicticus potto | reverse complement strand
GAGAGAGGAGACGGAGACAGAGAGAGGAGAGAGAGAGGAGACAGAGAGAGAGAGAGGAGACGGGGAGAGAGGAGACAGAGAGAGAGAGGAGATGGAGACAGAGAGAGAGACAGAGAGAGAGAGAGGAGACGGGGAGAGAGGAGACAGAGAGAGAGAGGAGATGGAGACAGAGAGAGAGACAGAGAGAGAGAGAGGAGACGGAGACAGAGAGAGAGAGAGAGGAGACGGAGATGGAGACAGAGAGAGAGAGGAGACGGGGAGAGAGAGGGGGGGGAGATAGAGAGAGAGAGAGACAGAGAGAGAGAGGAGATGGGGAGAGAGAGAGAGGGGAGAGAGAGAGAGAGAGAGACAGAGAGAGAGAGAGGAGACGGGGAGAGAGAGAGGAGACAGAGAGAGAGAGAGAGAGGAGACTGAGAGAGAGAGAGAGGAGACGGGGGAGAGAGAGAGAGAGAGAACAGGCAGAGAGAGAGAGACAGGAGACAGACAGAGAGGGGAGACTGAGAGAGACAGAGAGAGAGAGAGAAAGAAACAGAAAGGAGGGTGCCTTCATGCAGGGACCAGGGACAGCACTGGGGTGGGGAATGTGACCAGGACGCCTCCCAAAGGCTGTGCCCTGGTTGAGGCTTCTGATGTCACATCAGATTTCCTGGAGGGCCTTAAATAAGATCTCTAATTGCTCTTGCCTTGGGTGGCCTCCGGGAAGAAGCCAAGAGAACTTTGTGCCTCTCTCCATCTGTCCCCTTCCTCTGGGGTCCCTCTGTGGCCGGTGCAGGCTTGTGTCGATCAGAAGGTTCATGTCGGTGCCGCTGTGGCCCATTGAGCCCCTGGAGCTCACTGAGGTGCCTCCCTTGGCCCACTCCTGCCCTGGTGCCTCCCAGACTTAGATGCCTCCTCAAAGATGTGTTCCATATTTTAATGCTCTTTCTGAGGGGTCCCTATCCCTAGACGGCTGAGCCATAGGCAGCTGAGAGCATCTAAGGACAGCCCCCACTCCCATCTCCCCCGGCATGGCCTTGCTGCGTGATCTTGGTTTCCTGTCCAGGCTACAGAAGGGGTGGTGGGGCTGTAGACAGGGCCTCTGATGGGAGCAGACCACCCTTGGGCTGAGGCTACCACCCTGATCCCACAGGTGCAGCCCCAGCCTCAGACCCCTCAGGGAGCTAGATCCCAAGCTCAGGGTCCATCACCACCTGGCAAGGTGGCCTACTCTTCTCCACACTGGGCCTGGTCCCCCAGCACACCTACTTCAGAGGCCACCTGAAGCTTTGCACCCTGAGTATCTGTCCTTTTTATTTTTTATTTTTTTGAGACAGAGCCTCAAGCTGTCACTCTGGATAGAGTGCTGTGGCATCACAGCTCACATCAACCTCCAATTCCTGGGCTCAAGCAAGTCTCCTGCCTCCACCTCCCAAGAGGCTGGGACCACAGGCGCCCGCCACAACGCCCGGCCATTTTTTGGTTGCAGCTGTCATTGTTGTTTGGCGGGCCCAGGCTGGATTCGAACCCGCCAGCTCAGGTGTACGTGGCTGGCGCTTTAGCCCGTTGAGCCACAGGCACCAAGCCCTGAGTATCTGTCTTAAAAAATGAAACATGGAAGCATGGTAATGGGATTATCTCTCCTGCTGGTGCCCTGGGATAGTTCCTGCCTGGGAAACCGTATAAACACATTAGACTGATACAGCCTTACTCCATCTCTGACTTCTCTTTCAATGGGGCAATGGTGGATATCCAGGGAAGCTGCACTCCCTGGATGGAGGGAATCATTCCTTGCAGGATGCCCTCTTGGTGTTATGGGCAGAATTGTGTCCCCCCAAATTCATATGGTGAAGCCCTAAGCAGTGTGATGGCATTGGAAGGTGAAGCCTTTGGGAGATAATTAGGTTTAGATGAGGTGAGGAGGGTGGAGATGAGTGTCCTTGATGGGATTCGTGTCCTTTTAAGAAGAGACACTAGAGAGCTTCATTTTGCTCTCTCTGTAACATGAAGACACAGTGAGAAGGTGGCCATCCGCAGGGCAGGAAGGGAGCCCTCCCTGGAACCCAACCCTGCAGCTACCCCGATCTTGGGCCTTCAGCCTCTAGAAGTAGCAGAAATAAATTTCTGTTGTTTCTAAGACACCAGTGTTCTGTCATGGCAGCCTGAGCTGACCAATACACTTAGACTGTCACATTCCTGAAAAGCACTCCCCAAACCCACCATGTGAAGATAACCATACTTGCTGTAGATGCTTTATCCGTCCTTCCCACCAAATGCTCTGTGGAGCATGTGGACCTTCTGATTGCTTTCTGGATCAGCAGAAGGGCAACAGTGAGGGGAGGGAGAAAGTATAGACCAGAAAGTCCCCAAGGTGGGTGCCCAGGGTCCAATTTCAGACCACCCCAGAAGCGGTGACCCATTAAGAGATGGAGCCTCATGTCAAAGGAATGAGTCAACCATGGTGGGCATGAAGCAGCCACCGCTGGTGAGAAGGGGCTTTGGGGGTGGAGTGGCATCAGTATGACAAAGTTGGCCCCTGAGAAGTTGGCATCCATGTAGAGAAGCCACTAGACACCAGACTGAGGCCACACGGCCACATGATCCTACAGATTACAAAGGAAAGACCACAGGGAAGATCTGGAAGGTCAGTATAGGCAAGTGGCTGCTCTCAACCAGAAAAATACAGTGAGACCACCAACACTTCAGTCTGCTATAAAGCAACCAAAGGGCGAAAGGAAGATATTTCCCTCCAGGAGTCTGCACAGATACAACCGTAGGTGATGTCTAAGGGACAACTTTGAAAGTGTAAGGAGGGCATTGCTCCCTGTTCCAACGTCAAATGCTGGTTTGGGATGGGAGCAGCACTTCCCAGGGGACACAGGACTGGGCTTGGTGGGGGAGGCCCTGAGCAACTGGTCCACGTGGAAAACATCAAGACTCCTGGGATGACCCTTAAACCAAGCCAGGCTTCCCCAAGACAAGGGGTGCCGACGAACCGGCTGGAGAGGAGTGGATATTGTAGCTGGCTGCCTGGGCACTGGAGGAGGGGCCAACACAGTGCTGAGGCAAGTGGAGGAGTTGGTGATTCTCATCCTTCATTTAGAATTTGCTATTTTGTGCAACATGAATTTTTGGCATTAATTTTGCAATGAAACTGTTTCTATCTTAACAACTGATGTTTTTGGTGCCCCCCTTAAAGCGTGTGCCCAAGTCAGTGCCTTTTTTTACTCTTGGCAATGACTAGGGTATCAGAGACCCCTGAGACTCTGGGGTCCACTGCTGGCTCTGGCCAGAACCAGGAACCCCTCCCATGTGGAGCAGAAACAGGAAGGGGGTGCACAGCCTCAGCATCTAGGAATAGACACCCAGCCAAGAAGGCGGCTTATATGCCACTGTCAATGTAGGAAGCTTGGGGACAGCTCTGCTGCAGCCTTTATTAAAATGATTCCTTTCACACACCTGGCGGGGGGGAGGGGGACACAAGCAGGCACATACGCACATATGCAGGTGCACACATGCCTATGCACAGGCACAAATGTGATGTATCACGCTCATACATGAGTATGGCACACACGGGCACACTGTGCTTTCTATCCGTTTGAGGAAAGTGCCAGATCGCTGCAGCCCACACATCCACCTCCCTCCATCTCTGAGCCATCTCTCCGCTTGTGCCAATCAAAGATACCACCTTTCTTCTCCACAAGTGGCCTAAATGGGCCCCTTTGGACAGGATTTCTTATGCAAATTGCTGCCATAGGACCAGGGGCAGGCAGACATGGGGCTTGTCCAGCTGCCCGCACTGTGTGCCCCTGACTCGGGCTGGCTGTTTTCCTCCTAACATCATTAGCTCGGCCAGAGCAGCACAGGCCGCTGTTGGTGCTGACCTCGCCATTTCACACAGACAGGCAAGAGGAAAACATGCCCAAAGGGACTGGATCTGCCCGCACCCCCCGACTGTCCCACTCTGCCTGGGCCCCCAGCTTGAGCGATGTGACCTGAAGTGTCATAGCAAATGCCCCCTGTCAGCTCTCTCCTCCTTCACTGCTGGGCCCAGGGATGGCTCCGAGGATACCTGGATTTGTCTTTGTTTTGGAAAAAGCAACTGCCTTTTGTTCTTCATCAGGGAGCAGCAGCCGCAGGCTCCCCGAGGGGATTCCTGGAGGAAGTGCAGGTGTCTCTGCCCTGTCACCATGTCTGTTGAGCACTGCTTCAAAATCAGGCAGTGGGCTCTGCACTAAGTTCCCTGACTCCCCAAGCTGAGGATCAAAACTCTCAGACCCTCTTCCTGGTGTAGGGTGCTTCCTGGAACCCGCAGAAGCCTGACTTCCAGGGTACAGGCCCAGAGTCTGAAGTGGGCATGGCCCTGCTAGGCGGTGAGGGCCTTCCTGCCCCACAAGGGGCCCCCGGCCAGATCTTTCTGGAAAAGCTTGTACAAAACATCAGATTCTGAGGTGCAAAACCAGCCACTGAGTGTTGAAGACATGCAAATGAATGCTTCCAGAATGCCCAGTGAAGCAGTGGCTTACCTTCTCCTTCTTGGCGGCCTCCATCCTGGCTCTGTCGTCTAGCATCTGCGCAGCAGCCAGCCTAGGGGAGCTGGACCCCTCAGGCCTCCCCAACAGGTTTCTTAAGCAGCAATATCCAAAGCTTCTCTCCACCAGGGGTCACAGCCCACCCCGGGCCTCTGCGGCCCACCTTGGACTGGTTTCAGATTTGAGGCTCAGTCACAATCTCCTCCTCTTCATTGTCGTCCAGCAAGCTGGCACGTGTTCTCTGCCGTACGATTCCCCTCTGAGGCCTGTCAGGCCGGCTGTTTTCCAGGCAGGGCCATCACTCAGCTTCAGGATGGTGTCTTTAGAGCTGGTCAGCTTCTCTGGGCTGTGCTGGCCAGTAGGGCTTGTGCCCTCTAGACAGACTCACCAGGAAAGCTTCGCTCCTCTCCTGAGGCTTGGGGATAGCCTTTGAGTAAGGAGGCCGCCGGTGACTATGTCTCTCTCACCCCAGCCTGCTTCTCCTAGGCTCAGTCACTGCTCTATACTTCCTGCCCTGGCCAGGTATGGAGTGGAGGATTGTCCTGCCAGGGCTCTGTGCTCCAGAGAGGGCCTGTGGCTGTCATGGCAACCAGGAGTGACCTCAGCAGGGCTGACCATCCTGTCATTAGCGCTGCTGCCATGCAGAAAACGGACTGGTGGCAAATGGCCTCCATCCCCATGGTGACTGTTCAATCACTTTGTCACTGCAGTGACTGCCAGCCCGTTTAGCCTTTGCCACCTGTTCAGTTCCCAGGGCAATGTCTCAGAGTCTCCCACACTCAAGTGCTGAGAAGCAGAGGCTCCCCTGAGTCTGGGAACCAGAGGAAAGAGGAAAGGCAGCTGGGCAACTGGCATAATCGTGTGTGCCGGGACAACCAGAGAGCTTTGTCACTGCCTTCCCTGCCTACCATCTGAAAACCTGAGCCACAGTAGCGGGCCTGCCCTTCATGAGCCAGCAGAGGTGGACACTGCCAGAACAGGCACCCACAGAGACTAGTCCTCCCACAGTCCTGCTCAGAGAGCCTTAGCCCTCGGCCCCGGATGCACGCCTGCTCTCATCCTCATAGCCCAAGTGCCCTTGAAGAGTGGTAGCGGGGAGACTCATGAATGGAGCTGGAGGCCAGCATGCTGGAGCCAACGTGGAAGGAAGTCTGGAACAAAGTGTGCGTCTGGCTCAAGACTCTGAGACTTGGTGTGTATTCACACTTACAGTGCTTCTCAGTTAGGACTGATCACTTTTTAAGTGCTAATTGTGGCTTGTGGCCACCCTATTGGACAGTGTTGGTGCAGAGCAAAGGGCTCAGACCAAGCCCTGGGTCACTGACATTCAAAGGCCCAGCAGGGGTGGTGGTGAGGAGGAGACACTCTAGATCAGTGGTTCTCAACCTTCCTAATGCCACGGCCCTTTATTACAGTTCCTGTGGGTTTGAGACCACTACTCTAGATGGATATATGCTAGCATTTAAAATCACCATCCAGGCTGGTCGTGGTGGCTCATGCCTATAATCCTAGCACTCTGGGAGGCCTAAGGGGTGGATTGCCTGAGTTCACAAGTTTGAGACCAACCTGAGCAAGAGCGAGACCCTGTCTCTAAAAATAGCCATGTATTGTGGTGGGTACTTGTAATCCCAGCTACTGGTGCTGAGGCAAGAAAATTGCTTGAGCCCAAGAGTTTAAGGTTGCTGTGAGCAATGACGCCACAGCATTCTACCAAGGGTGACAAAATGAGACCTTGTTTCAAAAAAAAAAAAATCACCTTCCTATTGATGATCAATGCTGCAGTTTCAGTTTTTCACTATTACCAACAACGCTGCAGTAGAAAGCTTTGTTTTTTATCTAAGTAAGCACATGCCAGAGTTTCTTCTGGATGTCTCCCAGAGGCTGAATTGCTAGTTCAAATGCTAAATGCGTTTAACATTGTTTTCTCAAATGGCTTAGCTAATTTATTAATATTTCGATCATCGTTAGGAGTGTGACTACATCCTGGCCAATCCCTTGAGATGATAAATCTTTATGAATTTTTGCTGGTGATCTCATTGGTGTTTGGATTGCAAAATGCTGGATACATTTTCACGTATGTATTGGTGATCGGACTTCCTCTTTAAAGATTTGTTTATATGGATTATTTGATTGTGTTGCTATTGGATTATCTTCTACCTATTGTTTTGGAGAAACCATGTTTCTATTCTGTCCGTATCTTTTAATCCTTTGGGATTAGAGCGCTATGGGTAGAGTGCCATGATGTCACCATAGCTCACAGCAACCTCGAACTCCTGAGCTCAAATGATCCTCCTGCCTCCATTTTCCTAGTTTTAATAGAGACAGGATCTGTCTCACTCTTGCTCTGGCTGGTCTGGAACTCCTGAGCTCAAGCAGTCCACCTGCCTTGGCCTCCCAGAGTGCTAGGATTACAAGTCTGATTCAGTACTTTAATCTTTTTTGGAGTTGTCCGGGTTGAATGTACCCAACCATTTTGAGGACACACCTCACATTTTTACCTTTCTTCCAAAACCTCATGGGTTCTCAGGCAGCTTTTTGTGCATGGTGTGAAGCAGTTGTCGAATATGGCTGTTTCTTGGGAAGCTATCCTTTCTCCACTGATTTGTAATGTTGGCTGTAGCCACAGTTAGTATTGTGTTGTTTCTCTGTTGTACGGGAACAGCTTTCCTCTGGTCACCTTTCAAGTTTACCTATTGATCTGAGTATTGTCAGAACACATTGTGATCCTCTTGGAGACTTGTGGAGAGCTGCTACAAGGCCAGCTCCTTTCCCCACCTCCAGGGAGGCTGAGGCAAGTCCTCATTGTCTCCTGTGTTCTGACGGGATAGATATGAGGCTTTCTTCGTGTCCCCCTCAGCGTACAGCTGCGGTCTGGAATCAGTTTTGCCTTGTTGGCTGCATAGCTCTTTCATTTCTCTGCCAATACTGCATTCTTTCAATTTGTATAACTTTTATAGCGTTTAAGTATCTAGTGGGACAAGAATCCCTGTTTTATTTTCTACAAAATGTTCCCTGTCGTGTATTTTTTATCTTTCATATAAATCTCAGCATCTACTTATTCCATTTCAGAAGATGTGCTATGGATAATTTCATTGGAAATGCATTGAATTTGTGGATTCATTTTAGAGAACCAATATATCTATAATATCGAGTCTTCTCATCTAAAGAAATGCTATATTATTCCATTTATTTAGGTCTTCTTTTGTATATGTCAAGTGGGTTTTATTATTTTACTCATATAGATATTGTACATTTATTGTTAGATTTATTCCTAAAGAAAGGCAATACATTGGCTTGGTGCCTGTGGCTCAGTGGCTAGGGCACTGGCCACATACACCAGAGCTGGTGGATTCAAATCCAGCCTGGGCCTGCCAAAAAACAATGACAAAAAAATAGCTGGGCATTGTGGCAGGTGCCTATAGTCCCAACTACTTGGGAGGCTTAGGTAAGAGAATCGCTTAAGCCCAAGAGTTTGAGGTTGGTGTGAGCTGTGATGCCACAGCACCCTTTTGAGGATGACACAGTGAGACTCTGTCTCAGGAAAAAAAAAAAAAAAAGGAAAGGCAATGTATTTATTAGAAGAAAGGGAAATTGTCATTATACCAAATATTGATGAAAACATTTACAATTCACAAAGTACTTACTTTTTTTTTTTTTTTTTTTTTTTTAGAGACAGAGTCTCACTTTACTGCCCTTGGTAGAGTGTGTGGCGCCACAGCTCACAGCAACCTCCAACTCCTGGGCTTAGGCAATTCTCTTGCCTCAGCCTCCCGAGTAGCTGGGACTACAGGCTCCAGCCAGAACGCCCGGCTAGTTTGTCGTTTGCAGTTAGGCTGGGGTCGGATTCGAACTTGCCACCCTTGGTATATGGGGCCGGTGCCCTACTCACTGAGCCACAGGTGCCACCCCAATTCACAAAGTACTTTTACATGCATTCTGTCATTTGATCAGACCACTTAGGGCAGCAGTCAGGGGGTAGGATTATTACCACCGCTTTCCAAAGGAGGTCGCTGAGGCCCAGAAGGTTAAAGGATGGTTTGGAGGGGCCTTCTGCTCTCACCATTCCCCTGAGGGCTCCTTACCACAGCCTCCTGCTAAGAACAGGTGTCAAGGCAGTCTTGTGCAGAGGTTCCACGTTCAGCCACATGGTTCTGCCTTCCCTGGCCACAGTTAATCAGAATGTCACCAGACCCAGGGCAGCCACACTACACAGTGGCCAGAGCCTGTGGGGGTGGCCTCATGTTGGGGACATTGCCCAACAGTGACTGCTTGAAACAATGAGCTGTTTAGTTATGGACTGCAAAGTGACAGCATCTCTGAGCCATTCAGTTCTCCCAAAGGAAGGTCCTCCATTCTCCTCCCTGGGGTTGGGTAAATGTTGGTACATTCTTGGCTGAAGAATGTGGGGAGCAAGCAAAGAGGGAGCTGCCTTCTCCACATATGAGCCTTTTCAAGACACCTCTGCGTCTTTTCAGCCCTCCTCACTCGTGCTTCTGCCATCCTCCCCTAACCCTTGCCAAGGAGTGCAGCGCCTCATCCATCACTTCATACCTCACCCCACCCAGCATCTTCCACTTGCTCCCCCTTGTAATTGTTCTCTTGCTTTTTTTATTTTTTATTTTTTGTAGAGACAGAGTCTCACTTTATTGCCCTCGGTAGAGTGCTGTGGCGTCACACTGCTCACAGCAACCTCTAACTCCTTGGGCTTACACAATTCTTTTGCCTCAGCCTCCTGAGTAGCTGGGACTACAGGCCCCAGCCACAACGCCCGGCTATTTTTTTGCAGTTCAGCCGAGGCCGGGTTAGAACCCGCCACCTTCGGTATATGGGGCCGGCGCCCTACTCGATGAGCCACAGGTGCCGCCCTGTTCTCTTGCTCTTTGTCTTGTGTCATTATAGTGAAGGATATTTGGGAAGGAGTTCATATAACATATGCATTTAATGTGCCATGTTTAACCAAAAGTTGTATTTAACTTGCTTGGGCTTTCTGGACCTTCTTCAATCATATTGCTTCTCTCTTCTCAAGTGTCAGAGTCCTGGGCTTTACTCTGATTGGATGGCCTACAGAGGGCCATGAGTAGGCTGCACTGATCGGCAGAGGCCTGGGTCAGGTGCACTTCCATAAATGAATTTCTGTGGCAACGGGGATGGCTGGTTGATTGGCTTAGGCCTGGGCCACCATGTAAATGGGTGTGGGTTCAGCCTTGAGGCCCTACAGTGTGGTATGCTGAGGTTTTCCCCGGGTGGTCCTGTTAGGTTGTGTTTGATGCATCCAGACCCCAAGGCCGTAGGAAGTGCATGTGGTCTTGAAGCAGGGATTCTCCGCTGGCTGTGTCTGTCCCTCTTTACTTCCGTATACTTTTCCCTTTTCTCTATGGAGTAGTGCCATGGCCATAAAGATACTATCAACTGAAGAAGGCACCATCCTAAAAAATGACCATGTGTCCCAATTCCAAATTCCTGGCATTTATCTAGAGTGGCAACATATCCATCTCTAGCATCCCAGCTGGGGAAGAGTGTCTCTAGTAAATATTTCAAATGGTATATAAAACCAGCACGTTGTACTCCATGATTGCATTAATGTACACACCTATGATTTCATTTAAAAAAAAAAAAGAGTGTCTCTAGGACAAATACAGCTTCTGGGAAGCCTCTGCAGGGGTGGCACTGTCAAAAAGAGGGCGCCTACCTCACTACTTCCAAGAGCTCTTACCTAGCTCACCTGCCTCGTGTATTCTTTGGCTGGGATCCCTTCCTACCGAAATATACTCCTGTCCTCATCTCCCTTTGCTCTGATACCCCCCTTTCTCTTATAGCCTGTGGCAGAGCTTAGTAAACATTTGGTGGTACATTGTATCTGTATTGTCTTTCCCGTAGCCTGGAGAACCCAGTGGGAGCACAGGACACTGCAGTGAGGAGTTACAGTAGTAAGCAACGGGGGGCTAGATCTGCTGATGACCCTGATTGATAGCATCAGATCACTGAGTCTTGGTGATCTATTCAGGCCACAGAGACCTGATTAAGAGTAGGGTCCCTTTTAACACCCCTCTTACATAGGTGCTGTGGAAGCTTGTGTTATGTGTAGTGTGACAACAGCCCAGCTGCCTGGCTGACTAGAAAAGGAGGTGTAGGGGTAGGGGCCATTGTGCGACTGGGCTCCACAGATGGACAAGGCCTCCTGGGGATGTGCCCTTTGATGGGCTTTTACCTGGATCCCTGGGTGTTCTGCTGTACAGCCAGGGGCTGGCACCTATGTGAACCGGAAAAGGCTGCAAAGGTGAGTGGGTATCTGCTTTGCCCAAACGGGCAAAGTTGTAGGTTCTGGGCCATTTGTCATGGACAGTGTTACTCCAGTTCTGTCTGTAGAGGGGATTTTCTTCTAATGCCTAAGGGGGAGCCTGGACTGGAGAACTGTGCCACCCTATCCTTGGGCATGCAACATTGCTAGACTCAGTGTCCTGCCCCTGCAACCTTATCTTTTCCATCCCTGCCATTTTGGACCTGAAGAATAGTTGCAAGAACAGTACAAGGAATTCCTGGACACCCTTTATCTTAATTCCTTTAATTAGCTTTACTGCATGTGCTTTATCTTTTACACTTGATCTTAGCCAAAAGGCCGAGAAGCAATATGTGCTTTATCTTTGACACATACACACAATGTATACAAAGGGTGCCAAAACATGGATACACCTTTTCAGAAAGAAAACTGTATTAAAATTGTAGTACTCAGCCAGGTGTAGTGGCTCACACCCGTAATTCTAGCACTCTGGATTGCTTGAGCTCAGGAGTTCAAGACCAGCCTGAACCAAAGTGAGACCCAGGTCTCTAAAAAAAATAGCCAGTGTTAAGGCTGGTGCTTGAGGTCCCAGCTACTCGGGAGGCTGAGGCAGGAGAATTGCTTGAGCCCAGTAGTTTGAGGTTCTGTGAGTTATGATGCCACAGCACTCTATTAAGGGTGATAAAGTGAAACTGTGTCTTTAAAAATAAATAAATAAATAAATTAAATAAATAAAAAATTGTAATACTCAAGTCACATTTGACTTCTGCAATTACAAGAGCTGCTCAAACATGACTGCATTCATCTTTAGTTATCAGTACATGTGGGTATGTTGAGTATTACAGGTTTAATACAATTTTTTCCTTTCTTAAAATGTGTATACATGTTTTAGGCACCTTCCATATATATGAACCTTTTAAGAGTAATTTGGAGACAGGATGTACCTTACCCTCAAATACTTGTGCGTATTTCCTAAAAACAAACAACTTTCCTATATAACCACAGCACGTGATAAAATCAAGAAATTAAAATAGATACAATATTATTATTTAGTCTATAGATATTACTCAGATTTTAGTTTACTTTCAAATATACACTTTCCATAGTCTGTAGGACACTTTCAACCCACTATGATTGTGACTCCTTTTTGTTATTAATGATAACAACACAAATAATCATCATTGTTGTTACTTATTCAACAACTAGAGCATGGAATACATTGTTTTATTGTTCCCAGTAATGTGGATATGGGTAGGGGATTTTTCTAGTTTTATAGATTGAAAAAAAAAAAAGGAGACTCAGACACAGTAATGGTTTGCTCACTCTTGTGGTTTTTTGGTGTGGCAGTCCTGGGACTGAATCCAAGTTGGGTGACAGCTAGGATGATGGAATGGAAGGCAGGCTTTGCTTTTCAATAAGATAGCTTGGGAAGTTTGCAAGGGTATTACTGTGAGGCTCCCCAGGGCAATGTTGGCTGAGCAAGGCCGGGGAGGAGTGGGGAGTTGCCAGGAGTAGCACTGGGCTGCTGAGTTTGTTAAGCCTTTCAGGGTTGACATCTGAACTCCAGCTCTGCCTCTTACTAACAACTTCCTTAACTGAATCTCAGTTTCTGCTGATATCTGAACTCCAGCTCTGTCTCTTGCTAACAATTTGCTTAACTGAATCTCAGTTTCTATATCTGTTAAGGTGGCTGTAAAAATATTGTCTTTAATTTTCATGACAATTAAATGAAGAAGCACACGGAAAGTGTTTGGTGTAAGGGAAACTTTGAGATAGCTACTATTACGTGTCAAGTGAATACATTTAAATCTATTCCATCCAAGCACTGTGGCCTGATCCTTTTGTATAACTTTCAGTGCCAAAGGAACAGGGGCTCCAGATTTCCCTCAAAAACTGCTCTCATCTGCCGCCTAGAGGGCCACGATGTCAATGTAGGCATGACAGGGCAGGACCCATACCACCCAACAACCAGGCTTGTCAGACATCTGTGCCCATGTCTGTGGGCAGCTGGTCCTATGGATGACCAATGGCTGTTCCTGATGTTTATTATCAAAATGGAGAAGTGAAATGAAAAAGCCCTATCCACCCTCTGTACTTTTTTTGTTTGTTTGAGACAGAGTTTCCCTCTATTGCCCTGGGTAGAGCGCCATGGCATCATAGCTCACAGCAACCTCAAACTCTTGGGCTGAAGAGATCCTCTTGCCTCAGCTTCCTAAGTAACTAGGACTATAAGCATCACAACACCTAGTTTGTTTGTTTGTTTTCTATTTTTAGTAGAGACTGGGTCATGCTCTTGCTCAGGCCGGTCTTAAACTCCCGCGCTCAAGCAATCCACCCACCTCAGCTTCCCAAAGTGCTAGGATTACAGGTGTGAGCTGCCATGCCCAGTCACCCTCTGTACTTGGAAATACTCAGGAAAGAGGATTGCTGAGGGAAGTACTGAGTGAGTGGGCAGGTGGTGGGAATTTCTTTCTGCTACAGATTAATTTAGTGCAATGGTTCTTTAATCCTGTCTCCCAGGGCACATTTGGAGACATTTTTGTTTGCCATAATAGGGGCCGGGTGGATACTGACATCTAACCTTGAGATGTAACCTACCATGAACAGGGCAGCCCCACCCCACATCAAAGAACTGCCCAACCCAAAATGTCAATAGTTCCGAGGTTGATAAATCCTGGTTAGAGTAATATTTAGAGTAATGCTGCTGGTTTTCCAATATATCATCTGTTTCCCATCATCTCAGATCTGGCTCCTTCTAGTATAATGATGATGTGACCTTACTTTCAACTTCCCAAGACCGAGGTCCTTTCACGTGTTATGTGTCTTGCAAGTCCTTTTCTGATTAATGATGCCATTTAATGCACAAGAAACAGGCAGGATGTGGCACCCTCAGAGAACTATGCTTCATTCATTCCCACCCATGGTCTTGCATTACTTTTAACTCGCTGTGCACCAAGCTTCTCCTTGCAATATGGAACTCAACTTCTGTCCTTTCTTAAGGTGAAGAGGTTTTACCTTTCTGCGAGCGCCTAAATCAGAGCTTTCCTCTGCACCCCTGCAGCCTTGTGCTGAGCGGCGCTGCGTCGCCCAGAAATTGCTCGCACACGCCGCAGGAGCAGTGAATAATCTAACAGAGAGAGCCACTCTTCACGTTCCCGAAGGGGCCTCAGGAAGAAAAGGTCCCTCCAGCCACGCGGCTCGTCGGTGTTGCTCTGGGTCTCACTGCCCAAGAGGGAGGTACGAGTTGCTCTTGAGGCCCGGAGTGGAGAGTGGGAGCGAGTTGGACGGCCCAGCACAGACCAGAGCGGCCGGAGACGACCCAGGAGGGCTCGGCAGCGCCAGCACCGCACCGGTGGGAGCTGGGAGGTCTCCCCGGCGAGGGGGCGGGGTCGGACTCTCGCGCACGCGCGGCACCCCGCCCCCCGCGGCGTCGGGTTTCCGGCCCTTCCTCTCTGCATCCAGGGCGAGCGCTCCCTTCGTGAGATCTCGGGCGGCGGCTCCGGACTGGAACCGGAAGTGCATCTCGGCCGGGAGGAGGAAGTCGCCGGCCGCCCCGTCAGCAGCGGGGGTTGCCAGCAGGCGCCGGTGGTCCCGAAGGGCGGCGGCCGCGCTGCCCGCGGGCTCGGCGCCATGAAGCTGTACAGCCTCAGTGTACTCTACAAAGGCGAGCCCAAAGTCGTGCTGCTGAAAGCCGCGTACGACGTGTCTTCCTTCAGCTTCTTCCAGAGGTCCAGGTGAGGGGCGGCAGGGGCGGGCAGCGGCGGCCGGACGGAGAGGCCCGGGGCGGGGCAGGCGCAGCCCGGGAACGTCCCTCGGAAGAACCAGCCGCCTGGGCCCGAGAAAGGCTTCTGCTGTTCTAGGACCCCGTCCTGGACTCGCTGTTTGTCTAATGTCTGTTCTGTGAAAACCACAAAGGGGCCCTGAGACCGTGCGCATTCCCGACGTGCACGTCCAAATGTTCTGAACCGGTAGGTCGAAGCCCAGAAATCTACGGTTTAGAACCAACACCTCTCTCCTAGTTATTCACCCCGAGACCGTGGGTGCCACCACTGGAGAGTCACATTTTATTGTCTCGTGGGGCTTTTCAGTAATTCCGTATGAGAGATATCGGTATACTCTTTATTATTTTTTTTTTTTTTAAATGGGGTGAAGTCACTGAGTTCCCGAGAGATTATAACCCAGCCAGCTAGGTCTGAAACTCAGATTGCACGCTTTTTAATGCAGTAGGAAAGGGTTCTTTCTCCACTGAAGATTTGGAAGAAAGAATGGCAACTGTGGAGCTTACAGGCTTTTAAATGTTTCTGAGGTGCCTTAATTGCAGGAAGGTATTAGGAGTACCACAGACACTTGCAACCCGTTGGTGGGAGGGCTGCGGTGACTTAGGCACAAAATGAGAAGGACCCTGCAAGATCTGTATCCGTGTTCACCTTGTCTTAAAGTGTGGTGGAATCTGCCGTTTGGATTTTATTTTCACGGCTGCAGTGCAGCTGTTTGTTCTTGACGAGAGTGACACACTAGCTAGATTTAAAAATATTTTTGTTACTTAGTTGGAACTTTTTGCTCCTTAAGGGTTCTTTTAAAAATTATTGTTTTTTTTTTTTTAATTGTGGTAAAATGCTCATAAAACTATCTTTTTGACTATTTTTGTGTAGGTCAGTGGAATCAAATAAATTGTGTGCAACCATCATCACTGTTTGTCTCCAGAACTTTTTCATCTTGTAAAACTGAAACTCTGAGCCCATTAAACACTAATTCTCCAGTCCCTCCTACCCCAACCCCAGGCAACCATTATTCTAATTTGTCTCCATGATTTTAACTACTCTAAGGACCTCCCGTAAGTGGAGTATTGCAGTTTTTGTCTGTTTGGGACTGGCTTATTCCACTTACCGTAACGTCCGCAAGGTTCTTGCATGTTGTCCATATTAGACTTCCCCTCCATCTTAAGGCTGAATTATATTCTATCATATGTATGTATCATATTTTGTTTATCCATTCATCTGTGGATGGACACCAGGGTTGCCTCTGCATTTCCGCCATTGTGAATAATACTGCTACGGATGTGGATGTACAAATAAATATCTCTTAATCCTGGGGGGCGCCTGTGGCTCAAAGGAGTAGGGCACCAACCCCATATACCTGACGTGGCAGGTTCAAACCCAGCCCAGGCCAAAAACTGCAAAAAGAAAAAAATAAATCTTTTGATATATATCCAGAAGTAGAATTACTTTATTACCTTTTGGCTCCTCGTATAGTTCTTCTTGACACTTTGCTTTCTTTACCATGGCCTCTACTCTCTGCTCGGTGTTATTTTCTCAGATGGAACTTTCAGTGCCAGTTTGGCTCTGATTTTTTTTCTTTTTTCCTTGCCATTAATATTGAAGATTCTCAGAGATTTTAATGTAAGACTTGTACCTCATTTGTTTGGGATACCATACTAGTATCAGATGACCAACAACTACAACACTAAATGGACATCTCTACTAATATTTCTTAAAACAACACATGTTCCAGCTGAGCTTATTTTCTTCAAAGACCTGCTCACTTCCATCCTTCTTGCCCCATGATAACCAGACCTTAAACTTAAAAACCTTTTGAGTGGTTTCCAGCTTTTTAGGTCTTCAAATACATGTCACAGTTAACACAATTCTTCCTTTGTCTAATTACAGACCTACTCCAAGCACTGTCTGTTTTTAGTTTTACTGCAAAGGCTTTCTTGTTTGGGGACTTCTTTTCTAAGGGATTATTTTGATCATATCACTTCTTCAAGATAATAACAAGTCATACTGTGTGCCAGGCATTGTGCCCGGTACTTCACATGTATTAACTCATTTAACTGTCACATGAATCTTGATTTTATCTCAAAGGCATAGGGTAGTAACTGGCTTGAGGTAACACACCTAGTAAGGGTTGGAATTGGGATCCCAGAGTTAGGTCTTCAGTTTTCTATATGGAGCTGGAGCCCTGCTCTGGCCTCTCAAGTAAAAGACCCTGTTTTGATGGCCCTGGCTACTTTTTATATCATATCCTCAGTCAGAGGGTCCCGTTAGCACCTTGTCTGCTAACTGGTTCATCTCCTATGATTGTTCCATGCTGGCCAGATCTCCTTGTTGGGACCATGATGAACCCTCTCCTTTCTTTCAGCCTTTGCATGAGCCATTTCCCACTTTTCGTGGCTAAACTGTTTCCTTCCATTCCATCCAGGGTGCCCTGGGCTCATCCCATGGGTGTACCCCAGCAGACTTGAGCCATTACTAACTGTGGATGTTTGTGGCATTGCCAGGATCCGTAATGTGGGCACAGTCATAACTGGTTATGCATCTTCCTGACAGTTTTTTCCCCTACTGTTTTTCTAGTGCTTTTATTTTTCTTCGTTTTGGAAAGTTAGTGTGGCCTTGAGAGCAGGAGTTGCCTCTTCCTTTGCCAGTGTGTCCCAAAGCATTCTTTGACCAAAATGTTAAATAGACTGTAGCCTGTAGAAAATTGTCCAGAAGTCTGGAAGTGGGTGGTTTTGGTGAGGTAGGTAGCAAACAGATGTGACTTAAATGGTGATTGATTATTCTAATTATCTGTATTTGTGTTCATTGACAGTGTTTATTATTTGTTACTAGGGTTAAGGGGCAAAGGAACAAAGCCAAGGAACAATGTGTCTCTATGTATAAGCTCAAGGGTCATTTGCCATTGTGTTGGGGACAAGGAGAGGGGAAGAAGGTAATAAATGCATACTGTGTTTTTTAGTGTTCAGGAATTCATGACCTTCACCAGTCAACTGATTGTGGAGCGCTCAGCGAAAGGCACCAGATCATCTGTCAAAGAACAAGGTAAGAGGGCTCGCCAGCCTGGCTGCCACGTCTCAGGTAGTACACAGCTCTCTCCTTTCGGCTGGGACCCCACCTCTCTCTTCCTTTTCTCTTGTCCTCCTTTTCCTATTTATGCAGAATTCTGTTCCCACTGTTGGAGTCTAAGTTTCCTGGATGAAATTGCCCCCAGGCTTCAATTTTCTCAAGGGTAGAGTCCTCCTTTCTTGGAGCAGTAACCAGTGTTAATATTGTGTTCTTCCCTTCCCCCCCAGAGATACAGACCCCTCAAAAAAAGGATTTCCAGCTAGCACCATTGAGGTAGTAATGCATTCTGTCCACCTTAGATTTTTTGACCAGGAATCTGAAAAGTCATTATTTATAGTTTTTCATAATTTTGGTTTTATATAAGAGATTTTAGGAATTTATTTTAGATGTATATATTCTGTAGACAGACAAGGAAAGAGCTTGGGAATGGACTTCATCATATAGAGACAAAGATTACCTCACGCATGCATTGACTTCGGGTCATGTAATGTAGAGTAACTGAATTGATAATATAAATGTCAATTACAACACAGGCAGTGTTGAATATATACATACTCCATGGAGGTCTCTGTGCTGTTAACCCCACTGAAGTGAAATTGAATATTTAACAAATATTTCAGTGTTCTTGCTTTGTTCTTCTTCAAATGATGTCTGCTTTCCCAGGTTTATTACTTAAAGACAATTCCTCAGACACTGACCAGCTTCTGAGTTCCTGTGGAGTGTGACATTTTGACCCCATGTTTGAATCTTACTCTTTGGGAAAGATATACAAAATCTGAAGAGCACTGGTGATGTTCTTCTGTCGTCCTCCTCATTCCTATTCTTATTTATTTCTTTTCTGATTTCGGGGGCTCACAGTCTTTTCCACCTCTTTTTGTTTTGTGTTGTTTAGCATTGGAATCTTCTGGGTCAGATCCTTAAGGACAAGAAGGTTCTTATTTGTAAGCTGTATTCTCTTTCCTTGGGATATTGTTAGCTGTGTCATTTCTGAATCCTTTTGGAGTGATAAAAATGAACAATCCTATGGATTATATATATTTTGCGGAAGCCCTCGTACACACTGTACCTTTCAATTGCGAAGACTTTAGTATAGTGATGCTGAAGACCTCAAGTCAATAGTGGCTAATCTTTTTGTAGACTAAGCCGCCTCCTCCCAGTTTGCCACCAGAGTAGACAACCCAGTAGGCCAAGCCGGGTTGCTATGATAAGGAAGACTGAGAGTCTGGGAGGTATTTTTCTGACTTGGCTGCTCTGAAAGGGATTTTTATTGTGTTTGTGTGTTTTTTTTTAATCATTATTATTTTTTGTTTTAGAAATAGAGTCTCACTTTGTTGCCCTCAATAGAGTGCTGTGATGTCACAGCTCACAGCAACCTCCAGCTCTTTGGCTTAGGAGATTCTCTTGCCTCATCCTCTCGAGTAGCTGGGACTACAGGTGCTCACCACAACGCCTGGCTATTTTTTTTTGTTGTTGCAGTTTGGCTGGGGCTGGGTTCGAACCTGCCACCCTCAGTATATGGGGCCGGTACCCTACTCACTGAGCCATAGGCGCTGCCCGATTTTTATTTTGTTTTTTAAGGAGGTGGAGCCTGCTTGGCTTTTCAGGGTTTCCTTAGTTTGGAAGCAGCATAGAACCTTAGAGGGCTGCAAATGCTCAAGATAATAGCCCAGCTTGACCTGAGCTCAAGGTAGTGACTTGGAAATGCTCCAGGGGCCCCCATGTTGCCTTGGGTTTGTTTTCTATACCAGTGGTGGCTCTTTTATGCCCTGGCTTTGTATACTAGGCCTCTGAGCATTTATTGGTCCTAGGTGTTGGACCAAGCTCACTTCACAGTGTCTCCACAAACCTTGCTCAGAGTTATTGTGCTTGTGAGTAGCTTCATTTGACCCAAAAGGCAGCAGCCCAGCATTGTGATGCTTTGATTTGGGGGGGTTCACAAAAAGTTTGAAGTCCTCATATAACATCTACCTGTTTGATCTCTTGTCTCCTTAGAGTATCTGTGCCATGTCTATGTTCGGAATGACAGTCTTGCAGGTGTGGCTATTGCTGACAATGAATACCCATCCCGGGTGGCCTTTACCCTGCTGGAGAAGGTGAGTTTGGGGTTTGGCTGGATGGGACTTGGGTAACGAGTATTGCACATCTGTGGACTAGGGCTAGAGGTGACATCAGTGCCTGAGGCATAGTGATGAAATGTTGTCCAACGTCAATACAGTAGAAGCTCCATAAATGACCACCTCCCTACATTGACCACCTCCTTAAGGTGACCTTATTTTCATAGACTGGACATGCACCATATGCACATATCAGTATAGTAGGCCTAGTTCCTTATATGCCTCCATATGTTGACCAGTTTGTTACAGTCCCTTGGGTGATCAACTTACAGAGGTTCTACTATATTTTCAGCCCTTCTTGCCCCCCGAAAATCAAGAGAGAATTTGACATCCCTTCCCAGGTACCTTCTCTGGTGCTGACTTTTGTCCTCATCCTACCTGGGCCTAGGCTACTGAGGTCTAGCTTCTTTCCTCTTGGGTGTGCCCTTAGAGACAGCTGTGCCTTGTATTCTCATCCCCTGTGCTGCTGAAGGAGTCCCCCTGCCAAAGGACCTCACTCTGACTACATTGCGTCTTGTAGTTACTGTAGCTTTCTGCCCTGGTTTCGGTCAGTTGCAACATGGAATTTAGTGCCTAAGCATTCTAATTTTAATCTTCTTGAAAACAAAGGCTTTAGCATATTCCCAAAAGTACTAAAACACTTCCAAGCACATGAAATCTGGTGGTTTCTTAAATCTGAAGGACCTAATTCCCTTTTTGGAAAATCGCTTTGGAAGATTAGAGGGCTAGTGTCCCTTTTCCTGGAAATCTGGAGCTTAAAATTTGAAGCATCTTAATTTATCATTCCCCATGCTGAGGTTCATCTCAGGCTAGGCATACTTTACTTTTGATGCCCAGAACACTTAGGAAATGATAAGAAAAAATTAGAACTTTAGCCTAGATTTTCCCCCTTGCTGTTACATATCTTCTTTCTCCCTCCTTCCTGGGCTCTGGGGGGCCTGGGAGTCTCTTTCAGGGTGAGGTACTCAGGAATGAAGCCCTGTTGCTATGGGGACTGGTAAGCACAGGATGGGAGACTTGCTGAGATTTTTTTGTCTTTTAGGTACTAGATGAATTCTCCAACCAGGTGGACAAGATAGTCTGGCCAGTAGGATCCCCTGCCACAATCAGTTACACATCCCTGGATAGTCATCTTAGTAGATACCAGGTAAGGTTTAAGGAAACATCATGAGACCACATGGCCCAAATTTGTGTGAAACTGAAAAAGCCAACTGCCCTGATAGTTCTGGTGCAGTGACTCCTGACAAGTTTTGGTGGTACTGTTCTCTCTTGAACCTTCTCTTAGAAAATCACAGGAATCCACCTGCAGACCACTCAAGCTCTAGGCAGACTTCATATTTCTCTATTGTGTTACTTTAAACAGGCTGTAGTTTTTAACCTGTGAAAGTTTGTCTAGTTTCCTCAGTTGTGGAAAGTTTTGTTTCTATGTTGCCATGCCAGTCTTGACTTTGTTCTTATTTTTGGCTCTTTCCTAGAACCCCCGAGAAGCTGACCCCATGAGCAAAGTGCAGGCTGAACTAGACGAGACCAAAATCATTCTGGTAAGCAGGAGGGTGGAGAACAAACCCAAGAACTGGGGGTGAAAGGATTTGCTGCTGCCAGAATCAATCTTTGTTTTAATTATAGCCACAACACTCTCTGGGAAATGGGATTGCTTATCCTCTGCCACCCGGTATTCAGCTGTCCCTCTTCCTGTACCTCTATTTTGTTTCATAGCATCCACTGTTTGTAGGGGACCAAGCTGGGAACCAGTGAGGTCCTGAGTTTCTGCTTCCCATGGCCACTGTCTGGGCAGTTCCTGGGCTCTCAGGGTCAGGCCACTGTGTTACTTACTCCTATCACTGTGCCTGTGTTAAGTCAGGTCTCAGAGCCCCCAACAGGTGCCTCCCTCTGGAGCATCTAAGTCAAAGGTGAGCAGATTGAAGCACACTGCCTTGACCAGAGGGCAGCCATGTGCTGGAATACAGGCTCAGAGTTATCAGGCCCAGTTGAGAAGTCTCCTGATTTGTAACTGCTGCTTCAACTTTTTGTTTTTTAATTTTGCACACTTGGGAAAACAGATGAACAGCCATCTGTTTTTCGTCTCAGATCTGGCCCTTGTGGCCCTTGCTTTTAACTGGTCCCCTCACTTCCTACCTACCTCCAGTTTGTTCAGCAGTATCCTTTGAGCTACATGCTTCTCAAAATCCTTTGGCTCTCAGATCTGCTCTAAAATAAAGTGCAAACTCCCTAACACAGTCTCATGACTAGGCCCTGTCCTCTCACACCCTTTTATGTCACTGCTTGTTTACATATTTTCCTGACCAGTGTGTTAGCACCTAGGACATCTTTTCATCCTGCTCACCATACAGCACCTTGTTCACAGTAGTGCACAGCAATTGATGGATTTATAGAGTGGATGTAAAATCCAGAAAAAAACCACCCCCTATATAAAGCCCAGTGTAAAGCTTTTCTGTCTCCACCACCATGGCTGTAGCTTATATTAGCATCTTTAGCGGTTGGACTCATTGGTCTGGGGTGGAGGTTGGTAATTTATGTTCTATGAAAAGTATCCCAGAGGCTTCAAGCATAGATCTTCTGGACTGTGCTCTCAAAAACGTGGCTTTGGGATGAAAGTTAGATGTGAAAATCTTGCAGCATCTCTCTGTTGTTTATAACCTCTTGAGCTTCCTTACCACTGTGGAGGTGTCCACATTTTCTCCTGAAGCCTTAGCTCCTCCTCTGGCAGCTTGAGTTTTTGAGTACTGAGGGGTCTGGGACACCTGCTGCCTCTCCCTTTTCTGTGGTGTGGAGAGCTGATAAGTTGTGTTCACACAGACCTTTCTAGTTGCAGTTGTTAAATCTAGATTTTTGGTGTCCAAATCTTAATCCAGTTAACTTTTATGTTAAAAATCCAGTGTGTAGGGATAAAGGATGTAGCTAATTCCTCATTCGGTACCATTTCATACATTGCTCTAGCAGAGGATGTCCAGGGAGAGAAGTGAGCTGCAGCTTCCTTAGGACCCCAGCAGCCAGGCCTCCCACCCTAGACCTCTGCCAAAAAGGGTTGGTGTTTCTGTTTCCTAAGTCAGAGTTTGTAGTGATGACATTTAGGGTACAGCTCCCTTTAGGGAAACAGGACATGTTCTGTCATAGTGTGGTTGAGTGGGAATGTAATATATACAAGTTGTATGTTTAACTCTGAATTTTCTAGGAGCCATATTTTAACATGATAAAAGGAAAATAGTTGAAATTTGTTATACGTTATTTTGTCCAGTATACCTAAAAACTATTCAGTATGTAATTAATACAAAAGTTACTAACGAGATGCTGTGTATAAAAAGCCTGAATCTGCACTCTGGTGTGTTTGCACTTCAAGCCCATCTCAGTTTGGATAACTTGTCTCATCTCAAATGCTCAGTAGCTGCTGGTGGCTGCTGTGGTAAGTCGGTACAGCTTCACTGTGGTATTAGTTTCTGTGGCTGCTAATAACAAATACTCACCAAATGGATGACCTAAGACAACAGGGGTATATTCTCACACATTCTGGACATCAGAAGTCTTAAAGTGTGTACAGAGTCTGTTACTTCCGGAGGCTCTGAGGGACATTTTGTCCCAGGCCTCTCTCCAGCTTCTGGTGGTAGCTGGCGATCCTTGATGTCCTTGGATTGTAGATGCAACACTCCAGTCTCTGCCTCTGTTGCCACGTGGCCTCCTCTTTGGTGTGTGTGTGTTTTCTCTTTCTACCAAGATGTCAGCTAGGGCCTACCCTGGTCTAGCAGGACCTCATCTTAACTAAGTGTGTCTACAAAGGCCCTGTTTCTGAATAATGTCACATTCAGGGGTTCTGAGTGGACATTAATTTTGACAAGCCACTATCTAACCCAGTACAATCATATAGTGCCTTACTACAGCTTTCTCTTTCCAGAGAGCTATATGGATGTGTGCACACACCCACACCGAAATTCAAATGTACTTGAGTGGTGGTGGTGATGTAAACCTGTACCAGGGACAGCTTTTTGGGAAGTCCTCTATATCCCCGTTAGAACTTGTAGACTCCCTAGGAGTGTCACTAGGTCCTATTCCATCTACTGCGATAGGAACTGTCCTGGGACTGAGTCCTGAGGCTTAGGGGTGCAGTTTGCTTATTGGAGAAGAGCCCAGGGAGCTGCTTTCCCCTGTGACTGAATTTCCACAAGGAGTTTATGTCAAATCACTTACTGAACAGAGCAGAATTCTCTCTCTCCCTCTTTTTTTTTTTTTTTTTTGTTTGTTGCAGTTTTGGCCGGGGCTGGGTTTGAACCTGCCACCCTTGGAATATGGGACTGGTGCCCTACTCTCTGAGGCACAGGTGCCACCCAACCCTTTTCTCTTATTTTGTCAGCACAACACCATGGAGTCTTTGTTAGAGCGAGGTGAGAAGCTAGATGACTTGGTGTCCAAATCCGAGGTGCTGGGGACGCAGTCTAAAGCCTTCTATAAAACTGTGAGTACCCACTCCAGAGAGCAGTTGCAGCTTGTTTGTTCTGGCACTCTCCTCTGTGAACAGGTCTGTCTCAGTCTGCTTACTCATGGTGGGCTGGGTTCCACTCCTTGTGCAGTGAGGGCCCAGGCTCACTTGGGTGCTGATGGAGCAGATGCAGACAGAGACCTTGTTATACCCCTGACTCTGCTCTGCTGCTTCCGGAACCCACATTTCTCTCCCCAAAAGGACAGAGGTTGGTTCAAGTTCTGATGAACAAGGGTTTGCCCTTATTCCTCTGTCTGCTAAGTATTTAGTTATAAGTCCTTAATATGCCAACAGTTGGCTCGGTGCCTGTAGCTCAGTGAATAGGGCGTGAGCCACATACACTGAAGCTGGCAGGTTCAAGCCTGGGCTAGGCCTGCTAAACAACAATGACAACTGCAACCAAAAAATAGCCGGGCATTGTGGCGGGCGCCTATAGTCCCAGTTATTCTGGAGGCTGAGGTAAGAGAATCGCTTAAGCCCAAGAGTTTGAAGTTGCTGTGAGCTGTGATGCCACGGCACTCTACTGAGGGTGACATAGTGAGACTCTGTCTCAAAAAAAAAAGCCAAACAGTTCAGCCTTTCTGAAGAGGTTCCTAAGCTTTTAGTTATACTTCTCTTGCACAGAAGCATTTCATTGACAAGGGTGGTCCTGCTGACTGCTGCTTTCTCTCAGGTCAGTGCTGATGTCTTTCTACATGGAGGTGGCACTGTTGACCCAATTGTTGGACATTAGGAGGCATGAGTATGCGTGGTCTGTCCACGCACATTTGCTTTTGTGTACTCATTGGAGGGAGGTGCCAAGTGAGATTAGGAGAATTGGTGACCAAAAGCAAGAGAGAAGGTGAAAACAGTGGATCCTATGAATGAACTGAGCAGGGATAACGTCCTGAGTGGTGTCCTGAGGACCATCTTTCAGAAAGAAAACACCACCATGGTGGTCAGATAGCATTGTCGGAAGACAAGAGTGGGGCAAAGGTAAGACATTGAGCCAGTCCACTTTGTAATATTGGTTCTTTGTTACCTGGCCTGATAGGAATTTTACTTACTTTTTGGTAGCATTAATAGGGTATGGAAAAAAATAATAAAGATGCCAGACAGTACTAGAAGCTGTGGCTGACCTTGTGTTTGGTGATATAAACTGCTCTGGACAGTTTCCCTTGAGACCTTCTTGTCCCCTTACCCTCCTGGTTCTGGTTTCTCCGACCGCTTCTTGGGGAACTCCCTCTGCCACGCTTGCCAAGGTTGGGGCTACCCCGCTTTCCTCAGTCCTCTTCACCTCTTTTTTTCTTTCAAGGCCCGGAAACAAAACTCCTGCTGTGCAATCATGTGACGCAGCCCACAGAGGCCCAGTGCTGGAACGTCACCATCATTCACATCAGAACTGCAGCCCCCAGAGAAGAACAGACTGCCTTAGAGGACGACCTGAGTGGGGGCACACTGGCCACTTTTTATTTTGGAGTTTCTGGGAAGAACTGAGGGATGGTGAAAGGGAGGGGACCATTCAAATTCATGCCTGGTAGTGACTTTTGGGAAAGAACTTGAGGCCCTGACAGGTGTATTTTTGGGCAAATGAAACCATAAACTCTGAGTGGCTCCTGCAGATGCTGAAGGCTCGTTCTCAGCTAATCCCAGGAAGGCTCTGTGGGAGGGCGGTCAGAGCCAACTGTTTCTTGATCCTTGATATGTCTTTGGATTTTATTTGTTAACAATATTAACACTCCAGTGAGTGGGTGGGTGGGGAGGGGAGAGTCCTTGATGCAAGGGCTGGAGTGGGCAGAGTTTGGAGACCCTTGGGAAAGCCTCTCCTGAGGCCATTGTGGGGGCTAGGGGTGAGCCCACCATAATGGCTACAGTCAGACCAGTGCTTCAGGCCCAAGCCCTACTTAGGGTAAAATCGTCCTTAGGTCTCACAGATTCTGAGACTATTTAACTTGCCTTTCTGCTAGGATTGGCTTCCTGCTGAGGGCAGAGCCTGTCCTAAGCAACTGCTGTCAAGTATCACAAAAGTGACTTGTGAGAAGTGTTTGGAAGGAGCTGAGATGTAGTCTGGAATATGTAGGTCATGGTCATACCAGAAAGCATACTGGGCATTGAGCCCAGTAGAGAGCGGGTATTCCTTCAGTGTTCAGCTGGGAGTGTTCACGTCTTCAGAGGAAAATCCAAACACAGGTGCACTTGGCTGCCCAGGGTCTGTGGGACACCTGCCTTGACTTGCAATTTGACTTTGAACATCAAGATCAAAGCAGTAGGTGCTGTAGTCTGTCAAAACTGGTTTTTATTTGCTTCTCTGGCTATAAGACTACATTGGCAACTGCCTGGGGTCTATACATCTGAACAAGTGGGTCTTTCTGCCAGGCACCAGGAGGAGATGCCAGCCAGCCTGAGGACACCCAACACCCCTCCTGTGGTCTGGCCAACATAGGCCTGCTAGTCCCTTCCTGGTCAGAGGCAGCTATTTAGTGGTGGAGGCTAAGAGACTGGTCTGAGCTGTTGCCCAGCCCTAGGAAGAGGAAGCCTGCCATAGCCCTCAGGCCCAGTCTTGTAAACAAGCTAGAGTAGCCCAGGAGATGGACACAGGATGGTCTAGGCCCCGTGGGTCCTAGTGCCATGTTCAAAATTGCCTCTTTGTGCCCTGTTGTGCCTGTATGCACCTCTGGGGTCCAGTCTCCATGGAAACCCCTGCTGGGATGATGTCATCTATGAGTTTTGAACCAGTGCAGTCTTGTCCTTGGGAGTCCTGCCTTGAGCTTGCCATACTGCTGAGAACTCCCACTGCCCCAATTAGGAGTCCCACGGGTCCTGAATCCCCTGAGTGGGCAAGACAGTGGGGTCTGCTGAGGGTTCAGAGGACCCCACCCCTGGCTGATTTGATTTCTCTGGGCACTGCTAGCCATAGACACTCCAAGCCCAGGGTCTGAAGGAACAGGTCCAGCCTGCTCACTGGTGCCTGAGATGGAGTAGAGTGGGCCTGGATCCGACGGACTGATGATGGAGCCTCTTTCCCCTCCCTCGAGGACAGACACTGAGGAGGAAGGGGATGGAGGTATGACTTTGAGGAAAGAAGTGAGACCTTGACTTGCATCTGGCTGCTGCTTCTCCAGGGGCTTGTCCTGGGTTAGCCCTGGCCGAGCAGGGTGGGGTAGACAGAGGGCTCGTCCTGCATTCCTCTGGCTTCCTGTTGTGTTTCATGTTAAGTCATTTGGCAAGAGTGTATTTTAATAACCGCTGCCTAACTTCTGTGTTCTGTTAGAGAGGTTCCTGTCCTGATAAAATTGTCCTTTAAAATTCCAAAATGGTCTTGTGCTTTGTTTGAGTTTCAGGGGGAACCCTTCCCTCACCAAGCCCTGCCCCCAGGGGGTGCGGAGGAGGCTTGGTGCGGTGGGCCTGCAGGGAACAAGGGTTCAAATTATCCTGGCAGGGTCCTGTCCAGGGGTGGTAGCTCAGCCCAACTTCACCTCTCATTGACCTTTGTAGCAAGAACCATGATTTCTTTGTGCTATTAGCCAGGTGAGGGCGCCCTGGAGCAGAAGCCCTGTTGTCTGAATCCTATTCCAGGGAACTAGTGGCCACCTGAGAAACTGCCTCAGAACTGCAGAGCCATTGGGGAGGAGGCCCTATGGAGGTCCCACCATATGCTTCCCTGTCTTTCACCTCTGACCCCAGGTAGAGCTGAACCCAGCTGGCTTCCCACCAAGCACAGATGGAAACCTTTCAAGAACAAAGGGGGCTCCACAGGGAGGGACATCCTGCTCCAAAGCCTGCAGGTTCAGAAGTGAACCAGGGGCAGGTCAGACTCCAGTTTTGCATTTGGTCTTGAGTTTAGAGAATGGCCTCATTTAGAGGCCTGTCGCTGATTTCATCCATCTCCGGGTGTGGGGGCCCAGAGCTGCTTTCAGTCTGAGCTTGGATACCTCTTCGCCCAGCCTAGGAAGCAGACGTGAGTGTGCAGCCTCTTCCTGTTCAGAGGACCCACGAGCTTGGGTATACCATTTTGGGGGTGATAACAAGATAGCCTTGTTCAAGTGATGTCCTTTTTACCAGTAGCACTTGGCCCTGCATGGGATGACTTAGCCTTGTGTGTTGTCCCCTAAAACCTCATCGGAGCTGCCCCGATGGCATCTGCAGCAAGGCCTCAGGAATAATGCATGCATGCGGGCCAGGATCTGCAGCACACAGCCTTCCTGAGGGAGGCCTGGCCTGGAAAGGCTCTCTGATTACAGCTGATAGGCAAGTGGAGCCCTAGATACTGTGCTTGGGGACAGAACACCACAGCGCTTGCGGGCACTGGCCTAGATTCTTTGCACCCAGCTCTTGGGACCTGCCACTTGCCTGCCTCTGGTCCTGAGAGCACCTGCCCAGGTGCAGCCCATGAGTAGGTGGCTACCATTAAAAGGTCCCCTAACCAAGTGACGGTGTCTATAATCAGATGCTCAGGGTGGAGTATGTGGCTGGGGGCTTTGGAAAGTTCTGGAAGATCCTTCAGGCCCCTCCCCTGCCCTTAGTGGATAGGTCCAAGAGTGTGTATGGGCACCTGTCTTACTAGAAGTTACTTGGACCCAAGAAATGGGCATGTTTGGTGTCTGGGATATCTGGTGTTTTGAAGCCCATACTTCTGTGTCAGGAAAATGAAGCAGTGGTCACTGGGATGTAGGCATGGAGGAGAGGCAGGGGCAAGAACACGCTCTGAGCAGGTTGCCATGGATACATGAGGATGCACCTAGGGGTCACCCAGGCTGGGCTGTGACTAGGAGCAGCACTGAGGCTGCCATCAGGGCACAGGCAGGAGCAGCTGCTGTGTCAGTCTGGGCTGGAGTATACATCCCGTGCAGTCACATGGTCAGGTGACCCAGGCTGGGGGTAGCACAGACTGTTGGCAGAGCATGAAGACAGGAAAGCCCTGATGAGGGGGGTTAACAAGAAAGGGTTTACTCCAAGCTTGACTGGAGGTGCAGAGGGAAGGCCCCGGTGGGAGCCTGTCCCCTTTACAGCCAGGACACAGTCTCCATGCTTGGCCTGGAACAAGCCCACAGCACTGGCCACTGGACCCTGGCACCTGGTGTCCCCATCCCTGCCCCAGACCTCTGCCCTGGGTTCTAGATTGTGTGGCCTCCATACAGAGCCTTTTAACCCCTGTGATGCCTGGCTGGCTGCCTGCCACATCATCTTTGCATCTCGTTTGCATCGGATAGCTGCGTCTGACGTCTGTGTAGCCTGTACATACGTGTCTGTCTAATCTACAGGAGCAGGGCCTGGTGCCATGGGCACTGTGTGTCTTTAGCATCCAGGACAGCCAACACGGTGGTGGGGGAAGTGTGAAGGGAGAAAGGACAGATAGGGGTCTTGGTCCTGGGGCCTTCCCACCCAGAGGCCTCATCTTTAGAGGTCACTCTAGCATGGCTAGAGAGGTTGAGGGCTGTGGGTTGAGCCAGTTCTAGTGCTGGTGAAGACTTCAGAAGACCGGCAGAGGTGGTAGGGCCTGCTAGTGAAGCTACGACCCATGGGCCCTGCTCCTGCACTTTCCCAACACTCTAGAGGGACTTGGGAATGTCTGGGATGGCTTAGGAGGGAGGGCCTGAGCTGGGTCTTAGCCAGGTACTGGCCTTGAGTCTGTATCGCAGCGTCCCAACATAAAGCACCCACCTGCACTTGAAGCGATTTGTTCTGTTTTTCTTTTATTAGCAGTTTCCCGAGACAGAACAAAATAATTTTTGTACACTTACAAGGCTCAGAAAGAAAAGACAATGAAACTCAGCAAAAAGAGAGAAAAGGGGAGGCCAGCCAGCACCGTGGGCAGCCGACCCCTGCAGCGCTGGCCGGTGGGCCACTGCCACCACACCGCGGACACCTAGCTAGCAGAGCGGCTGTGGCTTGCTCTTTAGGGGTCATGCAAAAGAATTATCCCCCAGAAAAAAAATCCCCAAATTATCCCAAACAGGCAGCTCTGTGGAGACGACAAGGTGAGAGGGCCAGAACGGGAGGAGGCCCCAGGACACGAGGGCGGGCAGCTAGAGGGCCACACACTGTCCGTGGCCAGTCCTGCCGCTGTCCTGTGGCCCAGGGAGCCACTGGTGCGGAGCCCGGCAGATGTTTACCCTGTGTCCGTGGATGGGGGCAGCTGTCCTGGGCACAGTGCGGACAGAAGGTGTTGTCCACTCCGAGTGTTCATTGCTGAACAGTCCCTTTGGAGTTTAGAATTTTGTGTCCTGTTCCCCATTCCGTGCCCCTCCCTTGGCTTGATTTGTAGGGGAAGATAAAGAAAATCCTTGTTGAAAACGACGTGAATTGAAGTGGGCAGGCATTAGGTGGGAGCCCCCGACCTCTGCAGTTAAGCCTCCTGACCGACCCACCCAACCTGGTTTCAGAGCTGCCCCCTGCAGCCCACCTGCCCTTGGGCTCACTCTGGCCCCAAGACTCCCCATGGTGCCCACATCACAAGGGGCTGAGGAGTCCCACCCTGCAGTGAGCCCAGGCAGCAATGCTTGGAGCACAAGTTTGGCCCCCAGAGGCAGCACTGTTGTCCCTCTGAATTCTCCTCTCCATCCTCTGGTGTCCTGGGCCCTGTGCCCACCTGTTTCTGTCCCCAGCCTGCCTTCTCTCCATGGCTATATCCCTTGCTGCCTGGAAGGTGCCCCTACAGACCCAGCAGCCCTGCCTACCCCTCTGCCTCCAGTGCACCCTGGGCCAGCTCCCACTCTTCCTTCCTTCTGCTCCAGGCTCAGACTCTGAAAATGCTCCCACTTCAGCAAACACCTGCCTAGATCCCTGTCTCAGCCCAGGATCCTAGGCAGCCAGCACCTTCTGACCCCTCTCTACCACTTGCTGCATCACCTGACCAAGGTCTAAGCCCCCACCTCCCGGTACATCCCCAGACGCTGGGCCTGGCTTCCTCCTGCCTCCTGCCTTGCTTGGGGCTCAGGACTCCAGGGAGGCCTGCAGTCCTTTGTGAAAAGTCTGCTCCCAGCTGCACAGGCCAGGGGAGGGCCACAGGGCAGGGTGGAGGGAGAAGGGGGTCAGGAGCCACCAATGCGTCTACCGCTGGTTGGCAGAGAGAGTATGGGTATCCCATACAGGATGGAGGCCAGCCCAGGCCTCTCTACAGCTAATACTGCAGCCACGGTGCTGTCTCGTATCAGGTGGGGGCCTGAAGCTAAGGTGTGTCCTCTTTGCACTCACTCCCCCAGAAGGGCCAGAGCTGGAGCCCTGGGTCTGTGGGGGCATCTCTGATGGCCTTGGGGATGGGAGTCTGGTCCCCTCGATGCTCCAGGAGGCGAGGGGCTGGCTTAGGCTCTGCTGCAGGTTATCCATGCTGGATGCGTGGGGATGCTGGGCATGGGGAGCCCACACCCAGCCCCTCGGGAATGAAAGGAAGGGAAGAGAAAGCAGAACACAGCAACTCTCAGGCACGACTAGCAGGAAGGGGCAGGCCAGCGGGCCCAACAGCCCCTCCCCAAAAGACAGCTGACGGTCACCACAGCCAGCGAGCACACCACATGGAGCCCATGCGTTGGCGGGAGGATGCAGACGCCTTAGGTGTGGGGTGTGTGCGTTACCTACAAACTAACACCGTTCAGCACGTGACGGGGGCCTGGCGGACAAGTTCATCTCCCAGCTGGTGTCCTAGAGGCCAGGAGCATGGACGGACACACGTGGAGCAGGTGGGGAGTGGCCCCACGAATGCCAGTGATTTTTACAGCTTTATCCTTTCCTTAGTTTTTTTTTTTTTTTTTTTTTTCATTTCATCCGATGTCAATTTTTTTGGTGGTTGTCGTTGTCATCATCTTGTTTTTAAAAACAAATCACATCTGGTCTTTGTTTTTCTGCAGACACAGGCACCAGGGGAGGGGACGAGGCAGACACAAACATGCGACAGGCAGGCCGTGTGCCCAAGGGCGGCCAGGCTCCAAACACCAACTCTGTCCGGTGAAACCAGCTCTGAAACAGGGCGGGCAGGTCGGAGTCAGCAGCCCCTCTCCCCACCTACCCGGGCTCTGTTCCCTGCTCGGGCACTGCAGAGAGGCTAACACTGACCAGGTTCAGAGAAGGGCCTGTTCGGGAGAGAGGGCTCAAGATGCCCAACCCGATTACCAGGTAAAAGTGGGCTTTGGCCCCCTGCACCCACAGCCTGGAGAGCCCCACCCATGACATAACAGTCATGACAGGGCGTCACAGTGCTGCACCGGGCATAGGACCTGGTGCTGCATGGCCCAAAACTCACCCAGCTCTGGCCGGCGTGGGCAGCTCACATGGTCAGCAGTCCCCCAAACCTCTGAGGAGGAGGCCACACCCAGCCCGCTGTCATCCCTAATGTAACTTCATTCCTGTGGCCTCACCCGACAGCTTTGGGCACCCCCGGGAGCAGGCTCTGCCCCAGACCACCCTTTCCCATTCCCACACTGCACCCCACAGCTCTCAGTGGCCAGGGCTCTCACCTTCACTGCAGCGGGGCCACGGGCGCCCCCGAGCAGTGGAAGTGCACATTCTGCCACTTGCCGTCACGGCGGTGCCACACGCGGGTCTCCTCAGACTGGCTGGTGCGGGGCCGGCCCTGGCCGTCGATGTACTGTGTGAGCCGGATGTAGGCGATGCAGGCGGCGTCCTCCCCGATGACATGCACGTGTGGGTTCAGGATGGTCGTGTGGATCGGCTTGCTGTTCTTTGCCAGCACTATGGATGGCGGGCACGGTGGGGGATTGGGCGCTGTGGCCACCCCATGTGCCCGCCCATCCCCACACCAGCCTGATCCTTCCTTCCTGGATCTCCCTTCAGGAGGGCACGGCCTCCCCCACCAACAAGAGTGTAATTTTGGGGGCTGGGTATGGCCTGAGGGGACAGCCACAGGGGTTGCCAGCAAGGGCTCTGCTAACCCTGGGCACACAGGGGACAAGGCTTTCATATCTTTCACTCACGGTTCTCAAAGTAGAATCTGTGGAAGTCCATCCCTTCAACCAGGTTGCCCAGAGCTTCAGGCTCAAATGAGGTCAGGCCTGGGTCACAGATTTTCCTGGGGGACAAATACAAGTAAGGAGGGATCGGTACAGATCCCCAACTCAAAGCAGGAACCCCAGGGTCCTTCCTCCTCATCCTGCACAGCCTCCAATCTTGGGGACTCACGCGTAGGCCTCAAAGTCACCGTTGTTGACAGCCTCAATGAGCTGCTCCGTGGTCTTGATGATCTCCTGTTTCCGAGCTGTGGAGAGACAGGGTCAGGCCTTGTGACCAATGGGTATTGGCTGCTCCCACCCCTGGACACCCCTAACAGAGCCCAGGTAGGGCCCTGGGAGCAGGAGCTGCAGGTAGCATCTTCCCTGCCTCCTCCTCCAGGAGGGACCTGCTCAGGCCCTGGCACCTGGTGCCCAAATTGTTGAGTTCAGGGCACCCCCACCATGGTCGCCAAGGACTTCTTCATTTCCAGGTGCAACAGCCTCTATCTTATTTTTCTTAAATAAAATGTTTTCAAATGGCAAAAATACTCCATCCATATTACACAATGCTTGAAAAATGCAGAAAGGGGAAAAAAACCTGACCACAATTCCACCCCGAGGTCACCTTCCTGCCCTCACGAGGGCTGTGCTCCTAGGCCCACCAGGCCTCAGCCCTGGGCTTCCCTCAGCTTGGACACCAGGACCAGATTCCTGGCTCCATCCTCCCATTGTGCTTTGCTCACTTAGTGCTTCCTTCATCCGGCAACCATGTGGTGGGGGCATCAGGTAAGGAAGACCCTGGCCCGAGCAGGCAAGGTCATGTAGAGACCCGTGGAGAAGAAAGCAGGGAGTGGGTGGCATGAGTGGTGGCTGCAGTCTGGAGCAAAGACTGAGGGACCACATGGCGTAGGGGTCCCGGGAGGCAGAAGGAGCAAATGCAGAGCCACATGTCACCCCCTTCTCTGCCTGTCCCACCAGCTTGCAGCCCCAGGTCCGCAGCTGCCCCTGCAAATGCCCCAAGCCCGCCCGCCTGCCTTGACATCCAGATGCCTGCCACCGGTCCTTTTGGCCTCCAGGGCACTTGCCAGCAGCCCCCTTCGCTGCTTTAACCACAATTGATTTTCATTGTAAAACATTTTAAACATAGGGAACAAGCAAAGGGAGTAATAAAACTCACACCTTGCTGACTCAAATCTCACTATTTTTCTTATCCACTTGAGACAGTTTTTAAAGAAATGGAGCATTACAGGTGTTGCTGGAGAGGCCTGTGCTTCACTCCATCTCCCCAGAGACAAGCAGTGCCCTGAGTTAGGTACTTAGACGTATCCACACACACACACATGCTCATGCACACACATCTGTACACACTAGTCACAGTGGCTTCTTCCGGTAACTCGCCGAGGTGAAAACGTAGAGCCCAGAGGTACACTGGGGGCAGGCTCTGGGCCCTACCCACAAGCCTCCCCGCCAGCCCTTCACCCCCAGGCAGGCCCTGTGATCAGCATGTCCACTCTTAAGCTGTGAGTGCTGTCTCAAAGGGCCTGCTTCCCCCGGCTGTGGGCTAAATTCCCAGAGAGATCACTGGCCTCAATGTGTGTGAGCTTCATTCTGAGTCATGCCCTGGGGCAGGGTCACTCTCCCACCAGCACCTCCAGGCCCTCTGGGAGGTCACCCTACCCAGGCGGCCGGTCGAGAAGGTGCTGTGTGCCCAGCTGTGTCCAGGCATGGGCTGGGTGTGAGGGGCCCTGTGTCTGCCTGAGAATGCCTGTGCTGTGCCACTCTGGAGCCCCACAGCCCCTGCTGCATGGGAGCCCAGTGGCACCTCTGAGGAGCTGGACGCACAAATCAATGCATGCATGTACAAGTGCTGTGCATGGTCGTGCATGAAAAATATACATGTGTACTCCTGAGTGTGTGCGTGTGCACGCTTGGACGTGCACGTGTGTATGTGCCTGAGCACACATGCGTGTGAGTGCTTGTGTGTGCCTGTTGTGTGGGTGCTGGTGCATTTGCATTCTTGGACTGTCTCCCCCTTGAAAAGCCCTCTCTCCCAACCTGGCTGCACTTCCGCACCATCCTGTTTCTGTTTCTTGCCTAACCTTGTGTCCAGACCAGTCACAGTTTGCTCTCAGGACAGTCTTGGTGCAGAAGCTCTGCCCCACCCACCTGGCTGCCCCTGGAAAGCTGGCCTCTAGGAAAGTAGACTGAAGGTTTCAAAAGCCACTTCCCTTCCAGTTGATGCTACGGTCACCATGAGTCCTGCTCAGCTCGGGGAGAACACCTGGGCTCTGTCCCAACACATGAATTGCCGTTCTGTCCTCGCCCTCTGGACCCTGGGGCAGTAGCATGTGACAGTTCAGGTCCCATCCCACCCACATTGCTGAGCTCCTGCCTCTTTCACCCTCTGCCTGGCACCTGCTCTCCCTTGGAACCACACACCTTCTTTCACCTGTCCCTTCTTAGAGGGGGCTCCAAGCTTCAGGCCTGACCTCTCCTCTACCCACGGCTAGTTCTCTGCCAGCCCCAGAGCTCTGCCCTAATCACATCAAGAGGCGGAGAAGTCTGAGGCATCCACGTGTCCCAAACACCCCCTGACGCTTGTTAATCCCCCTTTTTAACAGACAGACAGAGCTGCCCCTCTCCCTCCCCAGAGCCTGGGCACACAACAGCAGCAGCTGGAACTGAGTGACTTTGTTTTGTTTCCAGCCTACTTTGATTCTGCAGTCACCTTATACCTGTGGTAAGTGAAACTGATCTTCCACTTAATGAAGTAACATGGAGTGCTTTTAAACAAACTGCAATTTAAAAAACGGGAGTCAGCGTAAAGAGAAAGACTCAAATAAACAGAGGAAGAGGTGTGTGATCACAGCATGCTGGAGTTTGGGAAGCAGGTCCCACTCCGCAGATAGGGAAACTAAGGCTGCCCCGCATGGGGCCCAGATGGCTCCCAACCTGCTGAGTGGCTGCTGCTCAGACCCCAGCTGGACCCAGCCCCAACTCTCTCTCCCCAAATAGCACACAGGCATTTGTGTCCTCAGCATCGGAGGGGGGAGCATGAAGGGGCATCTTGATAGTGAAGGTTGCTAGCTGAGGACAAGCTGCCCTGGCAACTCCAGGGACAAAGCAGAGGTGGTAGGCAGGGGCTGGCCTGGGAGGGTGTGTGCATGCTGGGAGCCTCAGGGCCATGTGGTTCGGCCAGGCCTGTCAGGTACCCAAAGGCGAGCCCTTGCCTCATGCTGCTTCTGGCTCTCCCAGGAAGGGCCTAAAGGCCCAAGGAGCCCCAATGTGTCTAGGTGGAGCCAGAGCAGGTTCTGACCCTGGTCTGGACTTCAGGCATCCCAGGCTGGTCCCAACCCCTGTCCCTAAGAGCCAGAGGTGACTTCGGGAGGGAAGGCAGCTGCCCAGGGATTAGCCTGGATTGTACATAATCCCCGATTAGAGAGCGAGGCCTGGGGGGTGGGGAGCCCTGGGGTGGGGAGGAGTCTGGGTCTGAGGTGGGCCAGAGGCCACTTGGCCTATTTACACAGCTGGTGGGCACCTTCCTGAGAAATGAGGGACCTACCACTGGCCTGCAGGATGGCCAGGAGCCATGGCAGTGTCTCTGGACTCTTCTCCCTGACTTCACAGGGTGTCCTGCCCAGCCCTAGGCCAGCCTGTTGAAGCTCCTTCCTGTGCCCCACCTCCCAGGCAAGCTCAGGATAGACTCTGAAGAGGCTGATCTGTGTTGTGGCTCTTGAGGGTGAGTCTGGTCTGCTGCCCCCTGACCCGACACTCAGTGCCCACTACAAGCCCTGTCCTTAGAGCATCCACCCTAGGTTACTATATGGACCTCTAGGGCGGGTCATAGCATGAAGCGAGGGTCACAAAGACATAATGGGGTGACGTTCCAGGCCAGCCCCCTTGGGCACACTTCTCTACTTCTGCAAGGGCAGCAAGGTCACTTAAAATCAGACGAAATGCTGCAGAAATTGGGGGGCAGGTTCTGACCACTCCCAGAGGCTGCACCTCAGCCATACAGCATCCCCTCCTGCTCCTCCCACCAGTAAGGCGCCCCCACCCCATCACCATCAAGAACCTGGTCTCTCATTCAGTTACTCACCTCTGATGCCCTTGACCAACCCCTGCTGGGTTCCTCAGGCTGACTACAGAATGCTCTGGGGGATTAGTGTCCTTCTGGGCCACCTGGGGTGGACCAGTGCCCCTTTGAGCCTGCAGGCTAAGTACCCCAACACCCTCAGGTCACAGCTCCTCTGACTTCACTCTCCCAGCCCTTGCTGTAGCAGCTGCAGCAGACTCCCAGGCCTGAGGGGATGGAGGTGGGCAACCCCACCTGTCCTCCGGGTACTCACCCAGCCACTGCCCTGCCATGCCGAGCCCCTGGGCTGGCAGCCTCTTCTCTGAGAGCATCTCAGCGCCACCCCCCAGCCCAGTGTCTCCCCGCAGGTGGGGGTGGCGATGGTTGTAGCCCTGGGATGTCATCCATCCCTGTAAGCGATACTGGAAAGCGGTTGGCAGACAGGCTGGGGAGGTGGCCAGCCCGCCCCTCCCTGCCCAGAGGCTGCTCAGCCCACACCTGCCTCTACCGCCTGCCCAAGTCTGAGCCCTGGCTGCTCCTAGTCTGCACCTCCTGTGACCCCAGCCTGCTCCCCCAACACGGGACCTGGGCCCTCAGGACTTGACCGTTTCCTTTCCATCACTGGCCTGGCAGGTCCACCCCAACCTGAGTTGGTACCTCATGTTGTGCGGTGTTCCAGGCCCTGCCAATGGCTGTGCCTCTGCAGGCCTGGGCACACACCCCTCCCCTCCTGCCAATGCTCCAGGTCAGCTACACACCCGCAGCTTCAGGTGCTTTTCTTACACGCAGGCGTCCACACACGCACACACTGCATAACCACAGTATCCATGTGCTGAGACCCAGCGGCATCTTCACCTGCATCAGGGCCATGCCCGGTGACCAGGCAGAGCAGCCTGTGCCCTGCCCTCCCCCACAGGCCTACCCTTCCCTCCTGGGGGGAGGGGCTGTGAGCCACAGCCAGGACTCATGCCCTGGGAGCTCCTCTGAGTAGCTGCCACCAGGGCCACTCAAGGTGCTACTTACACGGGGCGGGCAGGGGCCCGGGGAGAGTCGGAGATGGGCAGGGCGGGGGCCCCACAGTTGGGGGGCCCTCAGCTTCTGGGGTCCCTGAGCCCCTCCTCACCGAATTCAGGATGTCAGTGATCCTGGGGGCTGGGGTGGAACAGATGAGACGTGAACCCAAGACAGGCACAGGGGACACAGAGGAGAAACCCGTGAGCTGACAGCCAAGCCAGAGAGTAGGGGTCAGAGGGGGACGTGGGGACAGTGGGGAGGTGAGGGACAGCAGATATGGGGAAACAAAGGATAGTGTGGGGGGACAGAAGGTGATATGGGGAACAGAAGACACCATGGAGAACAGAGGGGGCAGCAGGAGACATGGCACTCTAGAGAAAGGATGACGTGGGGGGGCAGATAGAGCTGTTGGGGATAAAGGGGACATTGGGGGACAGAGGGGACTCTGGAGGACAGAGGAGATTGCGGGGGACAGAGGATGACAAAGGAGACAAAAGGGGGCTGATGGGTAGAGGGGGTCATGGGAGACAGAAGGTAATGTTGGGAATAGAGGGGGCTATGGGAGACGGAGAGAGACATGGAGGATAGAAGGGGAGATAGACATGGGGGGACAATGGGGCTGTGAGGGCAGAGTTTGACATGGAGGACAGAGGGGGCTGCGGTGGACAGAGGGCGACTTGAGGGAGACAGAGGGGGTCAGAGGGGGCTGTGGGAGACAGAGGGGGCTAGGGGAATATAGGGGGACATGGAGGGGACAGAGGGAGATGTTGGGGACAGATGACCCATGGAGACAGAGGAGGACCTGGGGAGACAAAGGCAAGCATGAGGACAGAGGGGCCATGGGGAAGAGGCCTCAGGAATGACGGGCAGGTGCTCTGTGGTGGGTGGCGTGGCTGCAGGTGCTGTGGGCAGAGGTCCCCTCGGGGGAGAGGCACCCTGGCTGGTGAGATGGCATCAGGGACACTGCCCTTGGGAAGTATGGAAGGTGGATGAGGGACGAGAGAAGTGGCGGACTGCACAGGTCAGGACCAGCCCCCCAGCGTGAACATCCGAGGTCAGCCGAGACCAGGCCGGTTCCTGTCTGTAACACCCCCTTGTCCATGAGTTCTAAGGCCCTGGCTGGGGGTCCAGTTCTGGCACCTTCCTCACCTGCTTGGCTGAGGAAGGGCACTCAGGGCCTGGCTTACATCAGGATGGGGCAGCCTGGAGGGCAGACTCCTGGGCTGTGTGGACAGGGCATTAGGCCAGATGGCCAGGGCGCTGGGCTGGGCGTGAGTGTCTCAGCAGAGATAAGCTGAGGAGGCCACAGAGGGGCCAGGCGCTGCTCAAGTATTGGACAGGCCCTGCAGGGAGCGGTCAGGGGCTGGATGGAGAAGAAGGGAGCAGGGAGTGGAAGGTGAACCCCAGAGGGTGCTGGGCCTCTGGAAGGGGAAGCCAGGCAGCTGCCTTGCCGAGTTAGCGTGAGCCCCGCCAGAAGCCCAGCCAGGGCAGGACGTCAGAGAAGGACGCCAGGCCTCTGGCCACCCTTGGGGAGCTGGGCCGTGCAGGCAGGCAGAAGCCGCTGAGTGCCCATTCGCAGCAAGTCCTCCCGCAGTGGAGGCAGCAGGCCCAGAGCCACTACTTACACGGGGCAGGCAGGGGGCCTAGGAGAGCTGGAGACAGGCAGGGCGGGGGCCCCACTGATAGGGAGCCCTCGGCTTCTGGGGTCCCTGAGCCCCTTCTCACCGAGTTCAGGATGTCAGAGATCCTGGGGGCTGGGGCGGAACAGATAAGACATGAACACGAGACAGACAGACGAATGAGGAGGTAACACAGCAGAGAGGGAGGGAGGAGGGTCCCCTGTTCTCTTCCCACAGACCCTGGGGTCAGGCCCGGGATTGGGGGCTGTCTCAGCAGCAAGAAGTCCTTGGAGCTAAGATGCAGTGAGGCCTGAGCCTCTGGGGCCTCCTGTACTGCCCAGCGACCTGAAGCAGGAGTGTGGCCCAAGACCTGCCCTGCCTGGATGGTCTCCCCATGGGCTAGTGGAGGCATCTGGCCGAGGCTTGCACAGGGTGGCTTGCTGGGGAGAGGCAGCCTCAAGGAGACCCAGTGTGGGCCTGTGAGGAATAAGGCCACGGCCAGGAGTCCACGCTTAGCCTGCCCTTCAAAGTGACCTCTATAGCAGCAGGGCCCCGGCTACTTACATGGGGCTGGCAGCGGGCTAATGGGAGCTGGAGATGGGCAGGGCAGGGGCCCCTCAGCTTCTGGGGCTCCCGAACCCCTCCTCACCAAGCTCAGGATGTCAGGGACCCTGGGAGCTGGGGTGGAACAGATGAGCACGTGGTGGGCAGGGAGCCCACAGGGAGAGACGGTGACAAGAGGAGACAGACCAAGGGCCCAAGAGAGAGGAGGGAGGTTACAGTTAGAGGACCCCCTAGCATAGCCAAGGCCTGTGAGGATGGAGATAGGGGTCACCCTGTGAGTGTCTAGGGCCTGGGATGGCCACAGAAGGTTGGTGAAGGATAAGGGAGTCGACACAGAGGCTGTGCCTCCAGGGTCACCTGCTGGGGCCAGCAGGGCTGCATGATGTGACCACCTAGCCATACCAGCAGAGGCCAGGTCCAGGGAGAAGGAGTAATGGTCACTATAGGGCCTCAGGCCTGCCCTGACTCCGCACCAGCCCCAGGGAAGTCTGCATTAGGGGGTGCCTGCCCCGCGCCTTGGGGGCTGCTAAGGCCTCTGCTTCTCTTCCTCTGTAGGATCCAGGCCCAGCAGACTCCCAGGGCCCCTCTCTCACTGCTCAAAGCTCCCAGCCCAAGGACAAGGGTAGAACCTCACAAGGGCCTGGACAGCCTCTGTGCCATTGGCCTTAGGGCTTATTTCAGTCTGTGGGGGAGTCATGCAAACCTAAACTCTCCAGCGTCCAAGGCCTAAAGATGCTCAGGGACAGTGTCATAGCTGGATAGGGTGGGCAGGGGCTGGGTGGTGGACCAGCTTTTGGGTCGGCGAGTTTTCTTCTCCAAAGTGGAAGAATGACTAAGCCCGTCAGGCCCCAAGGGAAGCTCTGACAGGTGTGCCTATGTGACCACATGACCAGTGAAGGTTGGGGACCCCATATGAGCGCCCTCCAGACAGCAGATCCCATCCTGGGGGTGCATGCCTCAGTGCCTTGCGGTCTTTTGAGGGAACATGAAGGATGCTGGCCTGGCTCAGCACGGGGACCCGGCCCCCTGAGGCCAGTGTGTGGCAGAGAAATCACTGTAGGAAGCAGCTCCTGGGTCAGCAAAGGCAAACATGGGAATAGCCCCACAGCTGCCCAGCCACGTGACAAGTGTAAGCAGGATGGAATCGCAAGCTTAAGGAACTTTAAGAGAACAACAACAATGTCTTTGAGCAAATTCTACCCACAAACTCATTCTCCCATGTGAACAGAGCTCCTGGATTCCTGGAGCGAGTGCCAGTCCTGGTGTAAAGACCCAGGCCCAACGCAAGGCCAACAGACTGCCCGGTTGCTGGTCATCTCCGCCACACCACCCACATGCTGGGCAGGCCCAACACCCAGCTCGGGGCCTCTGAGCCCACGCACTCACACCCGTCTTGTAGCATAGTTGACCCAGCTGAAGTCCCACCCGCCTCAAAAAGAGCAGCTGGCATTGCTGAGGCCGCTCAAGGAGCAAGGACTTGAGTGCAGGTACCTTTAGCATCCTCGTCCTCTATGGTGGTATTGGCGCTGTCAGAAGACTCCTGAGGAAACACAGGGTGGAGGTGGGTCATGATGTGACTGCAGCCAGGTGGAATGCAGCCAAGGGGTATAGGCAGAGGGGCTGTGGGGGAACAGCTCGGGCTCTGGGACAGGTCTCCTCCCCGCTGCTTCAACAGGGCCAGGGCCTTTGGGGACAAGTCCTCCTGCAGAGCCTCAGCCCTGGACACCTACATACAGCAGGGACCTGAGACCTGCCCTGTGTGGGTCCCAGGAGGGCATCCCCACCAGGGTCCCCCACATGGCAGGCAGCACAGTCTCACTGTGGGGTCAGAAGCTGGCCCTGCTGCCCTGGGGCTGCTGCCGCTGCACATCCCCAACACAGGAAGGCCTCAACTTCTCGCAAAAAGACACGCCTGGCAGGGAGACTGGTCTGCACAGTGGACTCTCTTTAGTAAGAGAGGAAACTGGGCTTTTTAAAACTCTAACACATGGGATTTGGCTGGCTCCCAAAGAGGCAGGAGCAGCTGGCACACTCCCAAGACAGTTGAGCAGCTTCCAGTAGATCTATATGTTCCCGTCAGGCTCCAAGAACCTCGGTCTGGCTTCAGGCAGGGCACACATCCTCTCCCCCAGAAGAGCTGAGACCCTGCAAGGGTCACCTGTCCCTCAGGCTAGATGTCCAGCCAAGCCCCCATCTTACCTCTCAGGTGGCCTTAGAGGGCAGAGGTGGCCCTGACCCTCCCCCTGTTCAAGGGCTGCTGCCCTTCAGATCAAAAGAGCACCCATCTGTCACCAAGTCACCAGGAGGCCTGTTCTGGTCCGCAGAAGAAACATCTTAAAAGGTCCTCAGGGGACTAGCACCTGATCTAGACACTGCCGGGACACACTGCTCTGGGCCCTAGACCAAGGTCAGGGTTCACTGAAGCCCAGAAGGTTGTTTAGGGCCTCCCGCAGGGAGGAAAAGGTGAAGCCATCCCAGATAAACACGGTGTAAGGGACACCCATCCATAGCTGCTAGGTGGGGGCCATGCCCAGGTCTCTTGGCTGTATAACATCCCCTCGGATCCCCAGTCCCTGCCGTGGAGAAAGATATTTTCTGACCATGGGCTGGGCAGTGGCACTGGCCAGAAGGAAGTGGGGGCACCCTGGGGGCTCTGAAAGGAGCCCATATCTAGGCAGGGCACCGGCTCCAGGGCTGTGCTGTGGGGCAGTGCTGTCCCACAGTCCTGCAAGGGCTTGGCCACCTCCCCTTCCCTCCCACCACCCGAGAGCCAGCCCCTTCCCCAGCCCAGGTGATGATGCCAATGTGATGGGAGCTGATGGCCAGAGCAGAGAGGGAGCAGAGAGGGAGGGACCGCTCAGCAGGAAGCGCTAGGGATGGAAGGGAGGGCACAGCCAGAAGGGGCAAGGGCCCCGTCCCCAAGGAGTGGACCTCGCTCCATACTTCAGGGAACCCTAGCCTGAGCGCCTGGGGACTGAGCCATTTGCCTTGTCATGGCCCAAACAGGTGGGCTGGGCAGCTCTGCTCTGCCTTGGGGAGAGGTGGCCAGGGCCTCTCATGGCACAAATGCTGCCCTAGGCCAGCATCCCAGACCCCTCTCCTGGGCCCCAGTGCCTCCTGCCTGAGGACAGCAAGGGGAGGAAAGAGGCGCCAGTACCTTAATCCCGTCCACTGGGTTATGGATGACGGTGGTTTGAGGTTCCTACAGAAGAAGGAAGACAGAGGAGGGGAAGAGAAGGAAAGTGAGAAGAGAGGGAAGCAGAGATCACCGGGAGGGAACAGGGGAGACAGAGGTGGTGTGGCGGCCAGAGTCTGCGAAGAGAGGAGAGTGCAGAGCGGAGTGGGACAGGCATGGAGGCAGTGGAGCAGGGGGAATGGAGCAGGCCAGAAGAAGAGCTGCTGTCCAGGGGCGATGGGCAGCGCGGGCCCTGAGAAGCTGCAGAATGTGTGTGGGCGCTGGAAAAGCCAGGCTCTGCCTTGGGGAGTTCTCCCCTGCCCTCTGCTGCCTGACCCTCTGCCCCAGCATGGGGGGTCATAGGTTTGAAGATGTCATGGGGGTGAGGGTGGCACATGGGATGGACGGGGTCTGAGATGGGGCTGGCTGTGAGGCTGGTGTGTGGGCTGGCACCAGGTTACCCTCCGGCCACGGCCCAGCCACTCTGAGCAGCTCCCTTCACGGGAAGCTCTCCTCTCCTGGGGCTCAGAGACCATCTGGCAAACTCAGCCTTCCTGTGGGCACCCTGGGACGGCTCCCAGAGCTGGGCCTGGGGAATTTAGGGGACACCAAGCATGCTAACTCAGGAACCTGTAGGCCAGCAAGCCTCAAACCTTTTAGGACAGCTCAGGATAGCTATCCTGTAAGGGGCACAGCACAGTGGCCAGTGCTCACAGGCCACCACTCCCACCTCTGCGGGAGCACCATGGTGGGGTTCTGGACAGGAGCCTCCCCAGAGCAGGGGGGCCAGAGCTGGCTGGGCACCCCCTTGAGAGGCAGTGAAGGGCACAGCTGGAACGTCATGGGCAGCCCACCCTCCTAGCAGGGAGCCCCTCAGACAGCCACAGACCAGCATAGTATGCTGGCTCCTGTAGGAAAGACGCTGACAGCAGGCCACCCTGCTGCCACTGGCCCAGACACCTCCCGATGGGACACAGATGTGCCACTCAGGGCTGCTCCCCTTGCACAGCCTGGCCCAGCCCACTAAGGGTGGCAGGAAAGGGTACGGTCCCTGGTGGTTAGGGGTGTCCTCCACCTCACCAACCTCCTGAAGGCCTCCTGAGGAGGCACCCACAAGTCAGTGCAAGTGAGGCTGGGTCTCTCTCCTGTAACCAGACATCTCTAGTACCCCAAGCAGCCTCTGCACCTGTCTGAACCTAAGGCCCCTTTCTCCTCTGGGGGGTGCCAAACCCTCCACTCCACTACCGTCAGTGCAGCGAGGGGTGAGGGGCCAGGTGTGTGCTGTCAGAGATAGGCCAGGTAGGGCCAGACCCCACCTTCCCCAGAACCCCCTCACAACTGGGGGTGCAGGAGGGGTTGAGAGGCAGGGGCTGCGGAGCTCAGTACCAGGGCAGCAGGAGGAAGCGTCCCTTTGGGGCTGGTGACGGCCGCACTGTTTTTGGTGCTATTCGTCTGGGGCTGTGGAGAGAGGGAAGAGGAGCCCTTAGGTGGGAGAAGTGGCATAGCAACCCCCTTCCCCATGTCTGCTGGGTGTGGAGGGAGGGAGCCCTCCAGAGCAGGAGCTGCAGGGGCTGCGAGGAGAGCTGCAGGGGCCAGGGGCAGAGCTGTAGGGGCTGAGGGCAGAGCTGCAGGCTCTAGGCCTCCTGGGCGCCCCAAGGCTGAGCAGGCACCTCACCTTGACTCCATCTGCTTTCTTGTTGAGTAAACTCTTGGCTGCTGCATTGGGAGAGAAGAGGCATCATGAGTGATGGGCCTGGGTCCCCCTGCAGCCCACCCCACCGTACCCCTTCTTTTGCCTCCACTTTTTGCCCAGGAGTGTGGTCCAGGGTCCTGGGGCAGGGGTGGCTTTGGCCCCCAGTCTGGCTCTGAGAAGGCAGCCGGCCTTCCTGTGGGGGGGCTGGGCCAGTACTTCTCAATCACCCTTGCCCCAGATCAGGCCCCTTCCCCAGCCATCCTCCATGACCCTGGAACTCCCGCAGGGCACCAAGATTTCTCCTTGGGTGCTGGGGAGCCTCCCAACCCTGTACCCCTTGGCTTCCCGGTCACATGCGGGTTCTTCCAAGAGGAAGGCAGGACGCAGACCCCCTCCCACAATGGGAACACAGGACGAGCGGCGCCAGGTTGGTGATGGGAGCAGCTGAGCTGGACACTGGAGAGGGGAGGGAGGGTCATGCCCTTCATGGGTCTCCATGTTCCCAGGGGTGCATGTGCTATAGCTGGCCACCCACAGAGGGACTGTCCTGAGCTCAGCTCAGGCAACTGCCCTGCTCTCAGCCTCCTTCCCGCCTTTCCTTATGTACACGCCTCTTGGTGAACAGGACAGCTCTGCACCAATGCCCTCCGCTCAGAGCACCTGAGTGGCAGCCTTGTGCTCCCTCCTGAGCTCCTCCTGGCAGCTCTGGCCTTGGGGCCACTTCTGGGTCAACAGAGGCCTTTTTGGCCACAAGGCTCCGAAGACTCTCCCGGATGTAGCAGCTGTACCCCCACCTCACCCCAGAATGCCCCCTTGGAGGTCAGGATGGGCCTGGCCCAGTCCACAATATCTACACCCACCACGGTGGTTAGAATTGTAATCACAGAACTGGGAAAAAAAAAAAAAAAGAAGAAGAAGGAAGTCAGCTTACCTTACAGAAAAGGAAAGGTGAGAAGGGGAGGGAATGAAGAAGAAGAGAAAGAAAACAAGGTTTGTGTTGGTTCAAGCAGGAGCCCAAGTCTGCGGGCCCAGTGCGCTCAGAGAGCCAGCCACTTGTCCTGGACCTCCCTCACCAAGAAGAGCCAGGGCGCAGCAGGGGCAGAGAAGCAGCCAGGCTGGACCCACCAGGTGAGATGACAACATGAGAGGTGTGAGGACCCTCACCCCTGGGCCAAGCGGGGAAGGCAAGTGGCACAGCACCCCACCCCCATGCCTGGTTCTGGGATGCTGGCTGGCCAGGCGTGAAGTCAGGCTCTGTAGCCTGTTTGGAAGGGGGACGTGGTGTTGCCCACATGGGCCAGGAATGGACAGGCACAGAGGGACCTAGAGCTGCAATGCTTCTCAAATGCCCTGCCCCCAGCAGCAGCAGTACCGACCGTACCATCGGAAATGCACATTCCCAGGCCCACCCTGACCTCCTGCATCAGACCCCCTCCTGCCCCGAGGGGCTGGGCATCTGTTCCAGAGTCGCTCATGGTTCTGACACTCCACGATGGGGTCGCTCCCCATTTCATTTCAGAGTCCAGCAGGTCTTGCCTGCTGCCTGCTGACCACCTCCTTCCCTTCCCAGATGTCCACTGCTGCCAACTCCATGGCCAGGTCCCTCCCAGGTTCCATGTGTGGACACAGAGTCATGACTGCCCAGTGGCTACAAGTGACCCTGGGGCCCTGCAGGGTGGCCCTAGTGCTTCTCCAGTGGGCACACAGTTTCCATTCATAGCCTCCCTTCCCGCACAGATCTGCTAACTCTCTCAAAAGTTTTGCATCAACCCCAGGAGGCGCTCCCAGGATCCATGGAGCAAGTCTCTCTAGAGCTAACCAGAAATCTGACTCCTCCTTGTGAGAAGTGAAGGGACACAGGCATTGCCTGTCTCCAGGCCTGCCCCCTGCATCCTACCGTTCCAGGCCTGAACCCCAACACCGGTGTACCTACAGCAGGGCCACCTCCTTGCTATGCCAGGGCACCCCTGCCCAGAGCCCTCTCAGGACCAAAAATATAGACTTCCTATTTGCTCCCTCACGGTGGCTAAAATCTGTCTCCAGGTAAGTCATTATGGAGGGGAGGCCAGTCCTGGAGACTTGGGAACATGTGGCCTGGGCTCAGCACGCCCCTTTGCTTGTCCGTGGACCCTGCTTTTCCTTCTCCCTTTCTCATCTCCACATGACTCAGCCCCCGCACGACATGTGTGTGAACCAGCTGACCTGAGCTGCCCAGTCTGCCCCTGGAGCAGGAGCTGTGGCTGCTGCTGGGGCACTTTGTCCTTGCTGGTGACAGTTGCCCCAAATAGCTGGGAAAATAGGCTCCTCCCAGGAGCCTAAGGAAGGAGACAACCAGCCTCGCCTTGAGGACACTTGCCATGGGCAGCTGAGCAGGTGAGGGAGGGTCCCCATCCCTTCCAGAAACACACATTTCAAAGCTGTGGCCAATCAGAATGGGCAGTTTGCAAAAGGCGGGCTTGGCCCCATCTCTGTAAGGGGAGGCAAGCACCAGCCAGCCCTGCAGCATTCCTGGCTGGGGGCTGCGTTAGAACCAGATCTGGCTAACAGTGGTCTGAGACTCAGTGGGGGCCAGTGTGGCACCCTTGGCAGCAGCAGAGGTAGTCCTCAAACAATTCTCACAGGAAAGCGGGTGCCTGAGTTAAGCCCATGGATGGGTTGGTACTAAGAGGGCTCCACAGAGGTCCCTGAGTCCATAAAAGCTCATGTTTCCAAACGGTGCTGCTGGGCATGATAACAGTATCAGTGGGGGAGAAAAAGACAGAAATTCATAGTCAAGTGGGTGGGAAATACCCCATAGGAACTAACCCACTCTGCTGACTCAGGCCATTGCTGTGGGCACAGCTCTGAACAGCCGTGCAGCAGACACTCTTTTCCTTTTAATCAGTTCCCTAAACATCCTTACTAGTGAACCCCTTTTGTAAACAACCACATGTGCACATCTTGGGTGCCATGTGGAGCCCACGGGATGTCTACATGACTCCTGGCCAGGAGTTTCTTGGGCCACTCATTTCCCTGACTTCACATCTATTGTCCTGGACTAACTCCAGATGCACTGTGGCCAGAATCCTGTCCGCTTCCACTATGTCATTGTTCAAAGGCACAGGCACATCTCCCGTGCTGCCTCACGTTAAAAGTATATATTAGGTGTAGCAAGGGCCGAGGCTGGACCAGGCAGCCACCGGCATGTCACACACCTGGGCGAGAGGCTCCCAAGAACAAGGAGGAGACCCTCTGCCCCCCACCTTGGGAAGGCACTGGGTCTTTGGCTGGGGTGACTGCTGTCACCCTGTAGCTGGCCAGTGTGGGTCTCTGCGCTTATGCCTGCTCAGTGTAGGACAAACCCTGGTCAAACTGAAACATGCTCACACAGCCAGGGTCTCTCTGCTGACTGAGGGGGCTCTGCCACACAGGCGGTCCGACCAATAGTGCCAGGCTCAGCCGTCATCCCTGGAGAAGTGAGACCCCCGCTGCGTGTTTGTGGAGTACAGCTGAGCTAGGTGGACCTAGCAGGGCAGGTGGTCCCTCAGTCCTGCCTCTGCCTTGCCCCCTCGCTGGTCACACTGGACAGCCATGCTGGGCTCTGTCCACATGCACTGACCAACCCCCCGAAAGACACAGTGGCCCTTGGCGCCCAGGGCAGAGCCACACATGCATGGGCTCATGCACCCCACGTTCACTTGCAGGCAGCCGGGCGTTGCAGCAGGAGCCCCGGGCAGAGGGCGGCGCAGAGGCGGCTGTCTATTGGCACTGTTCCCTGAGCAGTAGTAGGGCCTCCCCAGAAGCCACTAGCCTCATCCTTTTCTAATGTCGGCACCTGCCCAGAAAGGCTTGTCGAATGAAGCAGACTCAGGACCACCCTCCTGGTGCTGTTGCTCATGTGGTCCACAGGCTCATGTGGGGAGAACACACGCCCCCATCCCCCAAGGGCAGCCTGAGCCTCTCGGGAGGAGGGTTCTCTGATCAGGTAGGCTGCACGGCTTACCCACTGGGGTCGTTAGTGGAAGCTGGGATGGGTGGGCCTCTGGAGGGCAGTACTCAGCACTCTAAAGCCTTGTTCCCTGCCAATGCTGGAGGCATGACAGGAAATGTAATCTTGGCTCAAGGGGAACCCGGGATGGCTCTGTGTGCTCAGTGGCCAGCTGAGGCCAGCTAAGCCTACATTCTTGCTAGCACTTAGCTGTGGAACCCACAAGGCGGTCCAGGGTCACCCAGCTCTCACAGGGTCTGCCCACGGTCACAAGCTGGCAGGCAGGCAGGAGCTGACCTGGGCCTCTGGGTCCTGCTGGGGATGGGAGGGGGTCTGTCCACACAAGGCCCACCAAAGGAGTAGGGTGGCAGAGCCAGCCTTCTCCCTTCCTGGTGCTTGGAGCCAGGTGAGGAGAATCTCATAGAAAGAACCTAAGATGAAGCTTTCGAAGCTGCCATGGGGTGTCCAGAGCCCCCTGGCTCTAGAGCACCTTGTCCTGCGGGGAGTTCTCAGCACAGACATGAACGTGTGGGACTCGGCAGCACAGACCACCAGCTCCGTGCAGGCACCTTGCGGGCAGGGTGTGGATCGCCAGCAGAAGGGACTGACCTTGAGCCCCACAGGCTCTCCTGGGGTCATGCCTGTACCTCTCTGGCCCTGCTCCCCAAGGCTCTCCTTTCAGGAGTTAGACCCCAGCAGCAGGCCCAGTGGCTCCCTGTGGGGTCAAGGCCATTCTGAATTGGGAGTCTGCAGATCCCCAGACTTCAGCGGCTAGTACCAGGTGACTTGGCACGGCCCAGGAGTCACCTAAGCCCAGCCCCTCCTCTTATAGATGAGGAGTCTAGGGGCTATCTACCTGCTCTCGAGGTGGGCTCTGCTGGGATATGACCACGATGGGAGCAGGGGCTCCCAGGGGCCTGCTGGCCTCTGGGGTGGCTCTGGGGCCTGGCCAGTGGCTGCGTGCAGCAGGGGGGCTGCATGCTGGCAGGAAGAACAGGCGGGAGCGGGTGGGAGGCTGGTCAAGACACATCTACCTTGTTCCACCAGCCCCATGGTGGTGCCGGAGGCCGCGGTGGACATTGTGGCCGGAGCGGTGGTCTGTCTGCCCACTGTTAGCACCGGGTTAGAGACGAGGGGGAGGGAGGGGTGGGCGGACACAGACGAGGGGGTGGGCAAGGTAAGGGAAGAAAAGAGACAAAGGAAGCAGAGAAGATTAGAGTTAAAGTTTAGGTGAACGATGGTTCCAGAATCCTTTTCTCAGGAGAGTGAAAACAAGATTGGGCTGATTGACATTGAAAAGTGTTTGCCTCCTTTCTCCTTAGAAAACCCCAGCAGGGGCTTCTTGTGCCCTCTGGGGCATGGTGGGCTCACGGCAGACACGACAGTCCTATTAGTGTTGGTGTGATCGTATGCACCCATTCCCGGCAGTACAGCATCACAGCAAAAGTAACAGGATGGGGGAAGGGAGGGGGTGCCAGATGCAAACGGACAACGAGAGACGGATCACAGACGCTCGCACACTGAGTATCGACGACGGAGAAGCCACAGGCACAGCTCGGCCAGGTCTGGGTCGCCGGCTCCACTCTGGGGCTAACACATCCCCGGGTGGGCCTGCCAGTGCCCTGGGCCTTGGGGTCTCTAAGAGACCTCCTATAGGCCTCATTTTCCCATCACCCACCCTGAGTGACTGAGGCAGGCAGCCACATCTTGTCCAGAATTCAGGAGGTCGTCCACGGAGCCTACTGTGTCACCCGAACCCCCTCCGCCTGCTGACCCCACACGACATGGTATTCAGAGCGCTCAAAACAACGGGGGGCCACAGAGATGCCCGACAGACGCCTGGACAGACACATGCGGCACTGTGCTCCAGAAGTAGGCAGCAAAGACACTTGTGTCGAGGGAGGGACACAGACCCGGCACGAAAGTGACAGGGTAGGAGAGGGGATGGACCTTGGACAGTCATCCACGGAGAGAGCCTGGCAGGGCCAGGTGGGCAGGAGGGGTTTCAAAGCTGGGGCAGAGGCCAGGTGCAGGCTGGCCGCAGGTGCAGTGGCTGCGGGGCTGTGAGAAAGGAGCCTTCCCACACCACCTCAGGGCAGGGGCAGGGAGTCTGCCTGGAGAAGAGTCTCACCTGAGAAATTCCGGGTGGCCAGCATGGTGGTGAGGATGGCCCCCTGGGGAGAGACAAAGATAAAGCCAGGGTAGCCCTGTCAGTGCACTCTGCTGGCTTCTGGCCAGAAGATCATCCCCCTTAGCCTCACGAACATCTGGCAGGATGTCATCACAGCCTTCCCAAAAGGCAAGAGTTCCAGGAATCCAGCAGTTTGCCCCAAGACAGACATCTATTTCCAGAATTCAAACACATCCTGGACCCTAAACCAGCTTCAAAGACCCCCTGAGCTTCAGAGGTCACTGGGGACCACAGGTCACCAGGGAAGCTCCTCAGGGGTCTGGCTGTCTGATGGCTCCTCCTTTCCCTGACAGGATCAGAGCAGTGGAAGCTGTCCTTGGAACTTAGGGGAGAACAGCTTGGAGACCACCAAAAAGCTAGCTAGGCTACTGCCCAGCTCAGGCCTGGGCTTGTCCCTTGGCACCAAGTAGCCAAGGAAGATGGCCATCTCAGGACTGTCAGGACCAGTTCTGGCCAGCAGGTTGGTCAGGCATGCCACTTGTGCCCACTTGTGACCTTTCCAACTTCCTCGGCCCATCCAAGACCGCGCGTGGCTGTTCTCCTTACCAAATCTGCTCTGGGTCAGAAGCTATTGGACTCACTCATACTAAAGAGGTGGTGACTTAGAAGACTGCTCGATGGTGTGTTCTGTCTGCAGAGACCAAGTGTGGCGCCTGTGGGGAGTGCTGTGAGCAGGCGCTGGGCCTGGAGGTGCAGGGCACCCCTGGACTGAGTTCACCTGTCACATCTGGTCTGGAATTCGCCAATACCCATAGTCCTGGGGGCAGCAGCAACTACTGGGCCTGCCGGGATCCCCCCGGGTCCCCTTCTCTTTAGCATAGGGTGCCATGGGGGGCATAGGGGACAGTGCCTCACCTTGAGCTTCCTCCTGGCATTGAACTTTTTCAGACACTCCACCGTCTCTTGTCTGTGCATCATGGAGGCTACTGTGGAGCGTTGCTGCAGGAAGAGGGGAGGTCAGGTGGTAGCCAGAAGCCCAGGGGGTCAGGAGAGGCCAGGGCAGCAGGGCTCACAGCACCCCAGATCTCCCATGTGCCAAGAGCCACCAGCCACCATTACAGCAAAAGGCCACCTGTCCCCACCTGCCTGCAACTTTAAGCCTTTTCCCCTTGCTGGCCTTGCCTGTTCTATTCCTCATGGATAGGACTGAGGTCAGGAGGGAGAAGACTGATCTACCCTCCAGCACTCTCTGAGTGCCCAACCTCACAAACCCATCAGCCAAGTCAGAGGCCACAAGTAACAAGGAGGAGGCCCAGGGGACCTTCGTATGCGAGGAATAGGACCCTAAGGCCCTCCGGGCCGTCATCAGGGAAGAGGTCTGAAGCTATCTCCACCGGGAGCCTCTCCCCGCTGTGGGCACCAAGGACAACTCACGCAGACCCACGGGTGCTTCAGGGCCTCATGGGCTGTGATGCGTTTGGCAGGGTTGATGGTCAGCATCTGGTTGATGAGGTTTTTGGCTTCAGGAGTGACAGTGTCCCACTCAGGGGATGGGAACTGCAGGAGATAAGGCACGGGCTGAGTCTGAACCCCCTCCCCAGGCAGGGCCAGGATTCTCCAAGGAGTTTCACCCCTAGCCAAGAATCTGTGGGTTTGGCCACAGGTGGCTTCACCCTTCTCCCAGCCTCTTCCCAGGCTGCGCCCAGCTGGCCACACCCCGGGGCAGGGAGCAGGTCAGAGCAGGGGTCCAGGAGCACTCACGTCATAGGCGCCAGCCTTGATCTGCTGATACAACTTGTGCTGGTCCTCATCCCAGAAGGGTGGGTAGCCCACAAGCAGGATGTACAGGATCACCCCTGTGGATGGAGCCGTGAACCCTGTCCCCACGTGCAGGGCACCACCATCCACAGAGCCCAGGCCCTGTGCGCCAGCACCCCGCTCCCACAGCCTTGTGAGGGTACAGGGGTCCTCAGCATTCCTTTGCCCCCTGCCCTGTGCTGGAGACACATGGGCAGAACTGCACAACCACCCACCCCCCGCCCGAGGCCAGCCCCCTCTGATGCTCCCTGCCTCTGTGGGAGGGAACCTCTTTCTCAGGAGGTGGCCTTGCCAAGTGACCTGACGGCCTCCACCTCTCCACTCCTATTCACCCATGTGCTCCTTCTGCTGAGTGCAGGTGGACATGGGGTGATGGGGCCGGGCTCTGCACAGCAATTCTGGGTCAGCAATTATACTCTGGGTGGAGAGGGGGCTCCGGGCTCTGCACAGACCCTGCTAGGGTAGCTCAAGGGCAAATCTGTCACGGTGAAACCTGGCTCAGGGCAAGATGTGCCAGTCACCTGCACACTCGGGTTCCAAAACACCTGAGGTCCCCCCCATCCCGGGCCAGGCCTCACCACATGCCCAGATGTCCACTGGCTTGCCATATGCCTCTTTGCGAAGGACCTCAGGAGACAAGTAGCCCGGTGTACCAGCAAATCCTAGTGAGAGGGGCGAGGGGCCATGAGGGGCCACCAGCACCTCCCTGCCCCTCCACCCACCAGCTGACACCCTCTGCCCCAGCCACTCACCAAACCACGCCTGCTGGTCCCCCTGCACCTCGATAGCCAGACCAAAGTCCGCCAGCTTCACTGCAGCCCCTTTGCACTTGCTGGCCAAGAGTAGGTTCTCCGGCTGCGGGGAGGTGATAGGCGTGAGGGTGAGTTGTTCACACTGGGGCATATTACAGGAGGGGAGGGGGGACACAAACGAGGTCACAATAATTTTCAGGAGGGTGGTACACAAGTCTGACCCTCCTGCCCTGTGGTGTTCACTGGCTAAGTCCACTCTTAGGCCTGTACTCCACAGCACACCTGCCCTGGGGACAGGGACAATAGTCCCTCAGCCAGAGCTCAGATCTCCCTGTAATAGGAGTCTGGGGGCCACTCGGACCAAAAGCTCAAGTTCACTCTTACAGAAAAACTCTATGCTCCCTGGGGCTGCAGTGGCCCTCCCTCCCCTCCTTGCTCTGGCTCCTCCAAGACATGATAGGAAGGCTGCTGGCTGGGAGGCCCAGGTACTTCCTGCTGGGATGGTGACCAGCCCCTGGGGCAGCCTCAGACCTGCCAGGCACAGTCACCCTCCAAGGTCTCCCACCACCCAGAGCGAGAGGGAGGCCCTGCACCTTTGGGTGCCCACAGGTAAGGAAGGCTACTCAGATCCTCCCTCGAGGAGTAGTGAGCACCCTTGCTTAGGCTGGATAGATACTTGTTCCTTATCCTTGCCTCCTAGGCAAGATCAAGGAGGCTGTTGTCCCCTCAACTGGGAACATGAGGCGCTGAGGGCCTGAAGGGCTGCCAGGAGTACTGCAACTCCTGGGACCAACCTGTGAGGGCCAGTCTATCCTGGCAGCCTCACCACCTGCCAGCTGCTGAGCTCAGCGCCTCACAGGGAGTTCTCAGTTGTCAGCCTTCCTAGTCCTCGGCCAGCAGGGGGCTCCATGGGGTCCTCAAGTCCCCTTGACCAGCCTCCCAGGCCGTCCTTCCCTTTATGAAGTGCCATGGGATCCTGGCGCTTCATCCCCTCTTCCGACCGCCTGCTGAGATCAACACTTTCGGCTTCAGGAGCCACCAAGAAGGATGAAATGCTGCCACTCAACCTGCTTTTAAGCGCTGGGTGTGAATCTCAGAGATTTTAAAAGGTGCAAAAGTGGCCCTTAGAATCAATGGGAACACCACCCCTTCCTGGACAGATTCCTGCTCCCCTGAGCTGCAAGCACCAGAGGCCCACAGCTCCCTCAGGGGGTCCAGCCTTGCCCTGCTGAGCTGGTGGGGTCAACGCCCTGTGGCCTTTAGGCAGTGCTGGGGGCCGCTGTCCCCCAATTCAACCTCTCCATCTCCTCAGGTGGCAGGTTGGGACACACGCGTCCCTGCCTGCTGAGCACTGACCCAGAGGCTCCTGGACATCTTGATTTTGCCACCGTGAGTGGGGTAGGGCTTGTGGGCTAGGGCCCAGCACACAGCAAACTCATGGCAGGTGCCCCTCCTTGGAGGAAACACACCAGCATTTCTTCCTGAGGAGAGGAAGGAGCATTAGGAGAACCCGAGCCCCAGGAAGCACCAGGGGCAAAGGCCTGGGGGCCCCTGGAGGGAGCTCGGAGGCCAGGACCACCCTGGCAGGCCACTCAGTGATGTCCCCACCTGCAGCCTCTACCTTGACTCCCTCACAGCCCCCTGGGAGGGTACCAATTGCCCTCTGTCCTGCCCCAATGGGGTGAGAATGGACCCATCGTGATGCCCCTCCTAGCTGGTCTCAATCCAGACGGTGGATTTCTGTCTAGGAGAGGAAGGACATTCTGTCTCCCTCCCAGGAAGAATGAGGCCACAGCAAGAATTCTGTCTGTCTTCAGAATGGGGAGGCAGCATTGACCTCCACTCCTATGCCTTGGCCTCAAAGTTAATTAAAGTCAATTGTAGGGTCTGGAAACAATGTACCCATGTCCCCCTCATAGGAGAACCCTGATAGAAGCTCCTGTGGGCTCCTCCTCCCATAAGCCCCTGACTGAGGTCGGTCAGAGAAGACAGAGAGCAGGACCACTTGGATACGCAGACCTGAGGGATAGGGCAGGCGCAGGGACCTGTGACGGGCACGGGAGGGCTTGGATCTGCTCTTGGTGTGACGCCAATTGCATAGATCAGGCCCTTATCAAGGGCCCAAGGAAGGGAGTGACTCCCATTCAGCACCAACACCCCTGGGGAGGTTGGTCTTAAATGTCATCAAGGCAACAGGCTCAGAGTCACACTGCCTGCCAGGCCAGAGAGAAGCCATGGGCTGAGCCAAGCCTTGGAGAAGGTGGGGCTGAGGGAGGAGGGGAGGAGAGTAGAAGGAAGGAAAAGGAGGGACAGAAGGAGGAGCAAGAGGAAGGGAAGCTTCTGAGAGGCTGCGGCCACCTGCGCCCTGGGGGACAATAGGCCTTTTGAACAGAGCCTGGAGCAGTTTTGCCCAGAGATAAGCTGTGGGCAGCAGAGACTTAGAGAAAGGGCTGGAGGACTTGGCAGAGCTGGGCAAGGCCTGCTCTCACCATCCTGTTCCCCAAGGCATCAGCCCTCTGTCACCTGTGTCCCCACCTGCCAGGGCCAAGTCTTGGAGGGAGTTTAGAAAGTGAGACTGTGAGTAGACATTTGCTAAAAGGCTGATTTCTGAAGACTATCCCTCCCAGCCCTGGAGGCCTGGAGGCTTTGGGAGACAGGTGTGCAGACACCCCCCACCCGAGCACAGGCATGCCCTCACAGCCCCATGCACACGTGTTCCCCCACATATACATGTGTGCACACACATGCATACCCACATGTACATATACAGGCACACAGGCGAATGGTCTCTCATGCAGACACAAGCACGCATCCCTTCATGGATGCACATACGTGCACACCCACACATACATGTGCATGTATGCATACCACAAGCATGTACCCTACATGTGCCTACCCACACACACTCATACATACAGTGTCTGCATACAAGCACACGCGTATGCACACACGTATGCACACATGCCTCCGTGCACGTCACCACATACATGCACACACATACACACATATGCACATGCATGGAGCCATGTATACACACCTCCCCAGTGTGCTGTGATGCTGTGTACTGCCCAGCCCCTCACACCTTCTTGTACACTGCATGCAAGTATGGACAACAGACCCCTGGCACAGAATGGAGTGGGGACTCACCTTGAGGTCTCTGTGGACGACCCCCATTTGGTGACAATGCAGAACGGCCTCTAGGATCTGCTGGATGCAGTGACTGCGGCAAACAGAAGGTGGGTTAGTGCATGTAGCCCAGGGGTGGGGATGGGGAAGGGAGCAGCAAGAGGAGGTGCTGGGGGCAGGTGCTGTGTGGCACTGGGGCGTCTCCAGCCTGGGGTCCTGGGGGATACAGGGAATCAAGGGGAGAGAAGCGGCTGACTAGGAGGAGCCTATGGGGCTCCTTCCGCGCCCCCTCAGCCAGCAAGCCTGGCTCTGCCTCTGCTTTCCACTCTGGGTCCGTCTCTCTCAGGCCAGGGCCATGGATGTGACTTTCAGGGAAACAGCTGTCCCCACACTCATATTGGCCAAGCCTGACCCTTAGCTACCCACCCTCAGGAGGCCAGGCTGGGCCTATTCTCTGCAAGGCAGGCTGTGGTGAAAGGGAGGCAAAAGGGAGGGAAACCAAGGCAGAGAAGGGCCAAAGCAGGCTGTGGGGGTGGGTGGGGTGCCCTGGAGTGTGGCCCTCTCTGCTCCGCAGCACCAAGGACGTGCTTGCGTGAGTGTTAGTTACTGTCCATTGCACAAATGTGAATCTGAGCTCTGTGCTGGCTGGTGGCGGCCATGGCGGGTGGCTCACAGCACTGGGGGTGCCTAGCTCAGCTCCTGTGGGCCTGAGGGGCTGGGCAGAGGTCCTGTGTGCACGGGGAGACATCCTGGCAAGGAGCAGCCCCAAGCACAAGGAGCTTCCCTTTCAACCTTCCCATAGTCAGGGAGGGCTGAGGGTAGAAATCCTGGGGCTCTTCTAGGACATGACTTGCTAAGAGGAGAGGCCCGAGCTGCCCCCAGGCCACCTCCCTGACACCTGTCCTGCAGCACAACAGATACAGGCCACCCAACCCTGCACACTGAAACTCTGTGGTTGGAGCCTGCCTCCTCCGAGGTGCCCCCGACCTAGGGCACAGCAGCCACCACAAAGGCTACCCTGCTGGGCTGGAGACATTTGCCACGGCCGCCTGAAGCCCATCTGCTGGTGTCTCAGTCATGACACCCCAGGCAGGGAAGAGGGGGGTTACAGTGGGGTGACCAAGGGTCAGCAGGATGCGTGGGCCTTGTTTTCCTGATGGCAAAGAGAGGGCATGGGAGTCCAGACCCCTTCCTCACACAGCTCCTGCCCCTCCTGGCCACATCTGGACAGTGTCAGCCATTGCATTAAAAGGTGAATCTAAGTTTCCACTCCAAGGCCACCCAGCCCTCAGAATCTAAGGGGAGGATAAATTTCTGAGGTCTCTGGTGTTCTGAAGGAGCTAGGCCCAAACCTGTGGGAGGGAGCCTCTTGACGGTCCGTCCCCTTCAATGTCACCCAGGACAGGAAGCACAGTCCTATCCCCCCCGTCCCCCGCCCTATGCTCTGGGGTCTCCTGGCCCTTGGAGGAAAATAGCTCCTTTTATTTTGCCTGGATTTTCCCTCCAGGCCTCTCTTCTACTCTTGCCACTGGGTTGGGGCCATGTCCCTGTAGTCTCAGAATTGTTCCCAAGCAGCATTCTGGATGTTATTCTCATAGTCTGGGCTCTGGTGTCCCCCTCCAGAGGACAGTGAGCATCTTATAGGGTTCCTTGAAAGGGCCATCTTTCATCAGCCATATTGCTTCTTAAGGTTTCTAAAAAGCAGGTTCTAAATGATTTGAACTCCGCTTCTTCTGTTCAGAAAAAAGACATGGACACTCCCCAGTTTTCCCATAAACTCCAAAATAAAAATCCTGCTTCCTCCTCTAAGGAGGACTACCAGGCTTGTTGGTTAGAAAGAGTTCAGAAAAGCAATTTCTGTCTTGTTTCTTGAGTCCTGGGGGACTCAGGCTGTCTGTTCTCCCCTCTCACAGTCTGGCTACTGTGCACCCTCCATTTGAGGCCTAAACCCCTAAAAGAGGTAGCAGTTTGTAAGAGGTGTGTTGGTGGGGCAGAACCCTGGCCCAGAACCCCCATGTTATCTGAGCCAGTTCCAAGGGACCCCATATACTCAGCAGTGGCCTCCCACATCGGGAGGGTCCTGAGCAGAAGGTGGGACACCTGCCATCAGAGTGAGGCAACAAGGTGGCTGGTGGAGGTACAGAGGGCCCTTCCCTCCCAGCACTCTACACTTTGCTCTGGCAAAGTTTCCTAGGAACCAAGCAGCTGAAGCACCTTCTGAGCTTCTCCCTGCCTGAGTCCCATGACCAGGCCAGCTCTCAGCCCCCTGGCCTACAGCAAAAGGTTGTGGTTCAGGCAGGTAGGATATACTGTGCGCGTCCACTGCGGATATAGATTGAGTAGAGAACAAATAAGTAAGCAAGCATGAAAGTAAGAAAGAGACAGAAAAAAGAGAAGTGGAGGTGGCACCTGTGGCAGAGGGGCTGAAGCTCTGGGAGGGAAACTGGACGGTGTGATGAAGCTGGGGCTGGGGGGCATGGCATTTGGAGTTGGCTGACTTGCAAGCAGCTACCCCCCGATTGGAGGACAATAGGTAGTATGGGTCCCCTGTGCATCCCCTTCCTGATACATGAACACAAGGACCCCTAAACCCCACAGAGGGCTAGGAGGAATCCCCAGGAGCAGAGGGGACTCCCAGGGTTGGAGGACATTGACAAGGAGGTGGAGGGGGCATCAGAGAGGGTAGGTAACTGGGGGCCACAGTGGGGCAGGGGTTGGTGGGGGTGGGGCACAGGAGGGCTGCAGGGGGTCATGAGAGGGGAAAGGGCATAGCAGGCCCTGGGGCAGTGCCCAGGGGAGTTCAGTCCAGGTACTGCCTGGGCCCTGGGGTCCCCTCTGTGGGGGGAGGCTCTGGGGCATCCATATGCCTCACCTATGTTTCTATCAGCCACTCAGGGCACTCAGCCCACTCCAGCGCCCTACCTGGAGGGGCACCAGGACCCTCTAGTCCACCTGCCCAGCAGGCCACCACCAACACACCCTGTGCCAACTCCCAAGCCAGCATTTCAGGTAAGGAGAAGTGTCTCTGTTCCACTCTCCACTTTACTTGCAGGAGAATAGCCTCGTTCAAGGGGACAGGATACTCCCAGACTGTTTGTAAAACACATAGTCTTTCCTTGAGGAGCTTAAAAAAAGAATTCAGGGCCCCTGAGTGTCTTGAGGATCTGGGGCAAAGAGGAGGGTCTCAAGACCTGTGCCTGTCCCCACTGGCTGCTGGGGCTGCACATGCCCACCCACACAGGTACATGGCCTGTTGCAAGGGCAAGGTTGCCTGCTAGTACAGAAGCAAGTTGCATCAAGTTATTTTTGCTACTTTTAAAAAATAGTATGCATTTTTCTTGATTAGAAAAGTAATTCATACTTATTAAAGAAGAGTTCTGAAATAGACAAAGAAGATAAAAGTGTAAAATCATCCCTAACTCACTTCCTTAAGAGGCCACTGTTGGCCTTTTTCCTTTTTAAATGCACCTCTCTAGGGCAGAGCAGGTGTGGGTATAGCTGGTGGGTAGACAGAGTGAGGTCCTTAGCTATCCCGAGGTAAAGTTCACTATTGTGAGTGATGTCTCTGTCACAGGTCAAGGTGGTATCTGGCCTGGGTCAGAGCAGGCCACTAATGACCTATCCTTGTAGGACAGGAGCCCTGTCATCTCCACAGATGACATCTGCGATGCTTCAATCTGGCCTCCAGCAGCCGTGCCACAAACGGTCATCTCTGAGACCACTGTCCTTCTTCATCTCCCTGGTAAGGCTGGCCCTGCTGAAGGGCTGCCCTAAGGCTTACAGGAAGCCCTGCCCCGATGGAACCTGGGTCCCCACATCTCATCCTCTCAGTGGGGGGCCCAGAGGCCTCGGGCACAGAGGAAAAACAGCCTTTAGTCCTGTGCTGAGGTTTCACCCAGCTCCATGCCCACTGCCCTGGGGTGTGGCTGAGCAATGACATAGGCCCCAGGAGGAGAGCCAGCGGCCCGTTTCCCAGACAGCTGCCACCAGCACAAGCTGCCCACTTCCCTTCACTTTATGCCCAAGCTAGGTAGGGCCCAAGGTGGCCCTGTGAGGACATCTGGAAAGGGGAAAGGCATTTGGGAACTGCTTATCTCCATGAGGAAGGTTAGCCAAGGGGTGCCCCTCATGGGCCATGGCAACCTGTGACCACCAGCCATCCCCTCTGTAGCCAGTTATAACCCTAGGGAAAGTGGTGCAGGCTGGGGCACCACTTGGGAGCCAAGAACACACAAGCTGCCCTTGTTCCCTCAACCCACTCAGAGAGTTAGCTCTCAGCAGACCCAGGTGGGCTGTTGGGAAGACTAACACCCCCACTCAGATGACCTTTGACCTGGGCTGGGGAGGGGATGCTGCTGCACAGGAACAGACACGAGTTAGAAGGGACAGGGGTAGGAGTGAGGGAGGGACAGGCAAAGGCATAAGGAAAGTGGGGACAGGCCGGAGAGGGTGCTCCACACTCACCTGGCGTCAGCTTCACTATAATACTCCCTTGCCACAATGTCTTCAAAGAGCTCTCCACCAGTAACCCTGTGGGAAAAGCAAGCAGGGGTCACAGATTCTGGAGATCCCTGTCACTCTGTCTCCTTCATCACTACTGCCATCATCATCATCATCATCACCATTATCACTACCACCATCACAACCACTATCATCACCACCATCATCACCACTACCAACATCATATCACCATCATCACCACCATTACCACCACCATCATCACCACCACCACCACCATCATATCACCATCACCACTACTATCACCACCATCATCGCCATCACCACCATCATCATCACCATCACCACCATTACTACCATTACCACCACCATCACCACCACCACCATCATATCACCATCATCACTACTACCATCATCACCACCACCACCATCATCCCCATCACCACCACCATCATCACCATCATTACCACCACCATCATCACCATCACCACCACCATCATCATCATCACCACCACCATCACCACCATCACAACCACCATCACTACCATTACCACCACCATCACCATTATCATCACCACCACTGCCACCATCATCACCATCATATCACCATCATCACTACTAACATCATCTCCACCACCATCACCACCATCATCATTGCCACCACCATCATCATCGTCACCACCACCAATATCATCATCATCACTACCACCATCACTACCATCACCACCCTTCATCACTAACATCATCACTACCACCATAATTACCATCACTATCACCATCACCACCATCACTACCACCATCACCACCAGCATCACAACCTCCATCCTATTACTATCATCACTTAGGACCATCAGTTACCAAGTACTTACTTATATATAAAGACTGAACATTTCAGCCCTCACTAATCCATGACATTGGTACTAATTTACTTTGTTTGCGGATGAGAGAATTAATTTCAAAGAGTTAAGTAACTTGCCCAGAGTGGGCAGCAGGTAGTTTTAGCCAGGGCTCTGCAGTGTTATACCCAGGCTTTGTCATTTGAGCTCCAAGTCTGAGAAGATCTGGTCTCCCTTCCTTAACCTGCTCCCAAGACCAGAGCTGTGGCCCTCAAACAGGAGCAGAGGGACCAGAAAATACGCTCCCTGGATCTAGTTTCCCTGTTAGGCTGAGGTCTTGAGGCACTCAAAGTGTCATCTCCAGGAGGAGAGATGACAGGCGGGGGGGTGGTGGGGGGGAGGATGGGGGGTAGGATGGGGTGGGTGTCTTTCTTCACACCCCACCTGCCCTGTGATCCCTCCTAGTGAGTGGCTGTCAGGTCCTATGGTTAGTATAGATCTCAAGAGCAGAAGTCATTGTCTGGAAGGCCTCTGGGAACCTAGAAAGGGTGCAGACTGCTCAGGGTCCCCTGGGCTAAGCAATGTGGGTGTGGAAGAGATGGCGAGGGCCCAATTCATACCCGGGAATGAGGCAGAGCCCTCCTGGCGTCTGCCCAAGCCAGCCCTCCAAGTCTGCTAGAAGACTTCATCTAGCTGCCAGGATCTCCCTCCTGTGTCCCTCTGTGAAGGGGGCCTGTGAGGCCATGAGGGCACCTTGTTGGCACCCACAGCCTCTTCCTCATCTCCTTGTTGCTCAGACACACTGCCCTGGGTGCTGAGGGTTCTCTCTCTGCATTTTGGTTTTACCCATTATTTCTGAAAGGTGGGGCTTGGGCCTTCCTCATTTCTGTGCCTAGCACTCAGGACTGTGCAGGTCCACAGGTGACCCAGGGAAGGGAGGACTGTTGGATGGGTGACCCTGGCGCGGTGTGCATTTACTCAGCACTAGAAGAAAATAAAAGTGGGGAAGGGTGGAGTGTTAGCCTGGCTTGCTCTAGGCTGAATGCACCCCAATGACCCCACTGACTCCTGCCCTTAGGGTGAGGTGAGGAAGGAATGCATGGAGAGCCGAACAGTCCCTGGTACAGGACCAGATGCTAAAGAACTGGGGGTTCCCCCACTCCTCCCCCCTTTTCCTGTCCTGGCTGGGGGCTAGGGCCAGGGCAGGGGCTCGGCCTCTGTCATCTGACTGTCAACACACACCAGCACCCATCTCTCTCTCCTCTTGATCCCCATAGGCCATCACCTCTCTGCATTAAGCATGGACCACAGGAAAACAAAAGGATGTCTAGATGGGGTCGTCTGGCCTGGCTCCTGAGCTTGGCCTGTCTGTGTGAGGGTGTATGCACACGGTTACATGTATACTGGTATGTTCCACCATACACGCATGCAGTACATTATGTAAACTTGTTTCTATGTACACACACATATACATGTGTATCTTTAGCACATGCATACATAAGTCTGTGGTCTTGTGTACTGGTTTGTGGCGCACTTGTGTGTACATGTGTATGTGTGTGCCTATGTGTGCACTTGTGTTCACGTGTACTGGTTTGCTGTATTCGTGTGCTCATGTATAACTTATGTGTGCCCTTGTGTACATATATACCAGTTTGTGTACACAAACACCTAGGGGGATCAAATTGCAGGTCTCGCCCAGCCTGGTGAGGGACTGGCATGCTACAGCACTGAGTGAATAGCTGTCTAGGTCTTAGCACACGTGGCACACAGATCAGGCTCTGCAGACCCTGAACCCAAGCACAAAACAGTGGCAAAGAGGCTCTAGGTCTCAAGTCTGGGCTGCAGCCCTCAGAAGTCCCCGAGGAGTGCTTTGCCTGTGGCTGGGCCTGGTGCTCCAGGGTAAGGAAGCTACAGTTTGGGTCACAGGCACGTGGGTCAAGACCAGCTTGTAGTCTAGAGCTTCAGGGCTGGGAGTTTGTGCCTCCAGCCACATTGGTTGCTGTGGGGTATTTAGGAGCTTCAGGGCTGGCCCAGAAAGAGTGTAGGCTTGAAGGCCCCACACCTGCCCCCAGGCTCCCTTTTCCTTAAGCCACAGGGGCTATATGGCTGATTCTAGGCCACAGCCACAGCCCATATGGGAGTCTCCTTCCTCTGTGAGTGCAGGTGTGTGTGAGACCCTCTATGCCCAGACTCAGTCCTCAAGTCCTGTAACATTTTCAGGCATGAAGAATGGGGATATCTGCCAATTCCCCAGAATCAACAGAGCCCCACATACTGCCAAGGGGCTGCAGGGCCTCCTGAAGGTGCAGGGGCCATAGAGGTTTGGGAAGGGGGTGTGCAAAGCCTCTCCCCATACCTGCCTGGCATGTGCGTGGCCAGCAGGAGACACAGCATCTCTCATATGGGAACACACCCATGCACACACACACCATCCCCTCTCCCCTTCTCAGCTCCTGAAACACACCCAACCATCAGGGGCTCCAGAAAGGACCACCCCTAGCCCAGTGGTACCTCTGTCTTCTGGGAAAATAGGCTGTTGAAAGTAGGTCTGGGGCACATAGGTGCAGCAGTGAGCCTACCAGCTCCCCAGGACCATGGGATAGATGTTCTAGGGCACAGTCTCAACCAAGCAGCGAGGGCTGTGTCCCATGTCAGTCTCAGTCACTTGGCTGGCAATTTGAAGTGGTGTCTCGTGGGCAACCTGAGTGGTGGCCAACCCCCCGCAGGGACAATCCCAGCCTCTCTTAACAAGAGGACACCAGGTGGACATAGGCCTCCTGAGTCCTGCACGCACCAGGGCCCGGTCATCTTTCATGTGAGGGAGGAGCTGAGAGGGCAGTGCCTACACGGGCTCATCCTGTCTGTGCTTGGCATGCATGTCCACGAAGCTGCGGGGAGGGCCCAGGGGTAACCACGGCAACAGTACACCGCCGGGCTTCCCTGGCTGTGCGGCCACCCAGGGGCCACAGGGGCAGGCCAAGACCTATAGGCCTCTTTCCAGCCCAGGGTCCTGGAGCTGCACTGACTCACTGACAGCTAAATATAGCGCTGCTTAACAGGAGCTGTCAAGAGTGAGGAGATGAGATCACTGCTTCTAAATCCGGCAGGAAGTGAGAGGCGGCAGCAGCCCCAGACGCCTCCTTGCTCAGCTACCGCACACACACACACACTCAAGCACACACCCGCAACACTCATATGTGCACACTTGGAAACACAATCATGCATGCACATGCTTGTGTAAACTCATTCACCCACATTCACACGCAAGGCACTCACACACAGACGCACACCCTGCCTATACCGGCATTCTTGCTCCCATATGCTCACACACCCACATGTGCCCACACACACGCACACGTGTGCATGCAGTCAGGCTCACACTTACATTCACACACACACACAGGCTGATGCCAGCCAGGGCTGCCACAGCCCAGGTGTGATGAGGGCACCATGGGAAGGAAGGTGAATGAAGCCACTGACTGTTCCTCTGAGGTCCCCTTCCCCCACCCCTGCCACTGCCTCCGGCATGTTCTGTTCTGACGGAGAGGGCCCAGGATGGCACTCCAGCCTCCATGGGCCCCAATAAACCTGCTGTAAAGCAAGCAAGGAGAGGCAAGTGAGGCTGGGTGGGTGGGTTGGAGCAAGGTGACCCACAGCAGCAGAGGAACACTCGGGTGTGGCCAGCCCGGTGCTTAGACCTGTTCCCTGGAGCTAAGGGGAGCCACCCAGGGCCAACACTGGGAGTGGGTGAGGGCAAGAGGCTCCAGGTCTGGAACTTACAGATCGAAGACCAGGTAGTGGAAGCCCTCCTCGGAGATGCTGTCGTGGAGACGCACTGTGGGAACAGAGAAGCTATGAGGTGCTGGCAGTAGTCCAGGACACACACCCACTGCCCACTTCTGCACCTGTGCAGGCACCTGGCCAGCTGCACAAGCCCCAGGGCGGCCCTCAGGACAGGGGTGGGGAGGCCCAGGGTTCAGGCAGGAGGGCAGGACCTGGGGAGTCTTCTGGCCCTGCAGGCTGGCTGGCCACCGGGGGGCATCTGTGGGCCTCTAGGCAGTACCCTCCATCCCTTGGCCTCAGCCGCCAGTTCGATTGCCTGTTTCCTTCTACCAGAGGGAGACCTAGCCCTGTTGGTCCTGGCCTAGGCCTCAGCTGTTCCCAAACCCCAAGGAGAGTAGCAGGAGCAGCTCGCACAACTGCTGCTGGCCAGGGGCTGCTGAGGAGCTTCTTGCGGGACAGAAGCCAGGATAAAACGTGCCCATTGTTTTCCGCAGGCCCTTCCAGGGCTGCCCTTGGCCCTCAGGATCTGTGCCTCAGTTGCATGCTGTTAGCACAGGCAGACAGGCAGGCACCCCTGCCCAGAGGTAACCTGCCCAACACAGAGTCATCCTGAGTTCAGATTCCAGAATGTGTTTGGTCCAGCTGTATGGAGCACCCTCCCCCCACCCTCCATGCCACCACCTGCACAGCTGCCTGTGATGGTCTGTGTGTTCCATGCCCTCACCTCACCACGAGCCCTGCCTGGTGCGGGGCAGGAGCCAGTCAGGATGTGATGAATGAATAAACACAGGAACATATGGACAGAGGCTCAAGGGGACAGTGAGTGATTTCCTCACAAAGCACACAAACCCAAGGCCTGTTCTCCCTTGAGCTGGAGATGCGCCCTGCACTAAGCGGCGGATATTCTCCAGGAATGACTCACTTTGGACACTGCGCTCCCATGCGCCGACTCTGCCCATTGCTAGAATGATGAGGGCAGTGACAGCCCGCACGCACCAAGCACTCCCTGCCCATCAGTGCTGCTCTAAGCACTTTGCGTGTGTTAATCCAAGTAACCTTCCCAACCACCCAAGAAGTTATGGATGAGGAAGCTGAAGCAAAAAGAGGTTAAGGTTAAGGTCACAAAGCTCACAAGAGGAAGAGCAGGGTGTGGATTCGGGATGGGGGGCAGTCTGCACCATACCTCCTTAGCCCTCACTACTCTGGTCCTGGGAAGATAAGCCCAGAAGGCCTGGCTCTGCCCCACCACTGGAGACGAGGCACTGAAAAGGTGAAAAGCAGCCTTCCTTGTCCCCCCCCCCCAACCCGATTTCCCAGGCCCCTGGGCCTTGGGCAGAAACCACTGACTCAGCTCCAGCCCGTGCGTGACGCCCGCCAGCGCTGTCCTAGTTTCTGACCGGCTGCCAGTGCCCTTCCTCCTCTGGCTCTAGTTCTCCCAGAGGCCCAGCCCCATTGTGTCCGAGTGCCTCTGGGGCCCAGGCCTCACCCCAAGGATCCCTGGGCTACAGCAGCCCAGGATCAGTGCTCTGTTTCTCTATCCAGCCTCTCCCTGCTGCCCCCACCAACTCCCACCCTCAAAGAGCAAGGTGTCCCTTGGCCCAAAGCCTCCGTCAGTTCTCATCCACTGGGGCTGTCCAGGACCCAAAACTGACCTTGGCCAAACAGGACCCCCCACTAGCTAAGGCATTCCCTGTGACCAATGGTCCCCTTCCCACAAATTCCTTCCCCCCACCCCACCAACCCCGGCTAACTTCTGTCCCAAGAGATGGAGCACTCTCCCACTTGGCCTGATTGACACCCTGTTTCCTCTGAACTCCCTAAGATAAGGCAGGTTCCCAGGAGTCAGCAAGAGCTTCCTTCTAGGACCCTCCACAAAATCCCTGGAGTTAAAGTAAAGTTCATCCCTCCTGACTCCTTTCTAGTGGGAGCCACTGAACAAGCCCAGGTGTGGGCCCAATAAGTTGGCCACTCTGAGCTGCCCCACCTGGGCCATGCTGCATGGAAATCTTCCACTGGGGAGCAGAGAAGAGCCCGGGGGCCAAGAAGGGAGAGACCAGGGGGCCCTGTTCATCCATGAAGCCATCTCACTGCTCCTGGGTGCTGCAGGGCTGTACTATTGGAGGGTGGGGCTGTCCCTGCATTTAGGCACCTGCCGCCCCATGCAGACTGCAAGGTGGGGGTGGGGCAGAGGCAGACAAGCTTTCAGTCCCGCTTGGGGGGGATTCCACCTCCTTGCCACCAGGGTCGGTATGGGGCATGGACAGCTCTTAATAAATGTTCTTATAAAACATTTTTAACATTTTATAAGCAGGTACCTACCTACATGTACTTTTTACTGGTTTAAAAGAAAACCTAACCACCACATCAGACTCATGATTTCATAGACAGGACTAAATAAAAAAGTGAATTGGCAGAAATCTATTTGTAAACACAGTAAGCAAGCAACACTACAAGCAGAATATAGAAGTGGCAAAGAAATAAAGTCCTGGATTGTATCTTAAGAGTCCGGTCTGGGTCAGGCACAGCGGCTCACTCCTGTAATCCCAGCACTCTGGGAGGCTGCAGCGGGTAGATTGCTTGAGTTCAGGAATTTGAGATCAGCCTGTCTAAAAGTGAAACTCTGTCTCTACTAAAAATAGAAAAATTAGCTGGGTGTGGTGGCAGGCACCTGTAGTCTCGGCTACTTAGGAGGCTGAGGCAGGAGGATAATTCGAGCCCAGGAGTTTGGGGTTGCTGTGACCTAGGATGATGCCACTGCATTCTAGCTGGGGCAACAGAGTGAGCCTCTGTCTAAAAAAACAAAAAGAGAGTGGCAGCTAGAAGTCCTCGGTTAGGAGGATAACAGCAAATCCTGTCCAGGGCTAACATGCAGTGCTCGATGACCTTGAAGGAGGGCTTCAAGGAAGTGGCCTCTTCCCTCTTCCTCGCTCTGTGTTAGGGCTCCCCTCTGCCGAAGCCACCCTTCCTCTGGGGCTGTACCTCCGCTGGGTGGGGATTCAAGGGACCAGGACCCTAAGTGCATGATTGGAGCTGCAGCCTGGCCCTGGGCCTCAGAAGGGAGTGTCTGTCCTTGGGTGCCCATCTGTCCAGCTTGTTGGTGGGCAACAAGGGAGGGTGCTCCAGCCCCCTACGCCAGATGGTGAGGATTCACCAACTTTCTGAGCCAGACCCAGGTAGTATGTGAAGGCCCTGACTCCTGAGTGGCCGTGCCTCACAATCCCCTGAAGGCCCTTTTGCACACAGATGACTGGGCCCCATCCTGGCATAGGTGATTCAGAGCTTTGGAGGAAGGGCGCAGGAATCTACATGCCAAGCTCCTCAGGAGCCTCTGAGGCCAGAGGCAGCAGACAGTGGCTGCGACCCCAAGGAATCTCCTGGACGCCCCCTAACATGGGCAAGGCCTGAGCTCTTGGACTCCTTAGAGGTCACCAGAGGGACAGGCGTTAAGAGAAAGGCAGCCAGATACACGCACACAGTGATGCACGTGCCACACGTGCTCCATGGGGCCTGTGCAGCGGGGACCAGTCTGAAGCCATGGAGGGCAAGAGTAGGCAAGAAGCCAGACTAATGCCAGGGAGATCTGAGCCAACTTGCAGAGGTCTGCACAGCTTGCAGTCCCCAGAGGTCCCCAAACTGCATTTATTACCCCAACATGGACTCGGTCTGGGGCTTCAGGGAGGCAGCCTGCAGGCAAAGTGCTCGCACTCTCTGGGGGTGGGCTGGAGCCTGCAAAAGTCTTGGCTTTGATCTCTCCCAGATGTAGGCAGACAGTAGGGCTGTCAGGAAGAGCCAGGAGGCTCATGTGTTAGAGCCCACCTCTCCTTGGCAGGACCAGCAGCCTCAATGCCAGAGACCAGGGTCAGCCCAGGCCACCTAGGAGAACACCCATGTGCCCAGCCAGTGAGGCTCAGACCAGCCAAAGCCCCTGGCTCTGGGCTCCAAATGTTCCTGCAGGGCAGTTGACTCAAAGATGGTGGTCTCTCCTCCCCAGACAGGAGCTGCAGAAGCCCTGGCACAGTGGGGCAGTCAGAGGCTCTCGGTCCGAAGGCCACATGTGGCAGGGTCTCTAATCAGACTTTGTTTTCCAAACTTTTAAAACTTTCCTATTGTAATTAGGCCCCCTGTGTGTGCTCAGCACTGGGGGCCGGCTCTGTGGAGGGGGGGAGTGTGTCATTTACTTTTCTCTGCAGCCATTGTCAGCGACGCCACAGATGAGGACGTAAGGATAGAGTGGGGTGGGGATGGACCTGGCCAGTTGGGTGGAACTGGGCATCAGAACCCCACACTGATCCCAAGGGGGGCTGTCCCACCTCTGTGTATCCCTAAGAATCACATCAAACAGGACGGAGCCTTCAGAGCTGGGGTGGGGTTGGGGTGGTAGAGAACGAGCTTCCTCGGGGGTTGCAGATTTCAACAGAGAAGGAAGTTCAGCATCCCCTTGTAAGTCTGGTATAGAAAGAGGGAAGGACTGCTGTCTGGGAGAGTGTAGGGGACCTGCCCCGACCCCAGAGGCCACTCACCGATGTTGGAATGCTTCAAAAGGCGGCAGATCCGAGCCTCTCTCTCCAGCTTCTGGTGATCTGGGGACAAAATAGGAAAAGGTGTCACCTCCTGGCCCAATAGTTAGTGGCCCACCCACGTCGGAAGAGGCCTTGTGGGTGTGCAGGGGCTGCCAGCCAAGAAAGGAAGGAGAGTGACCCAGCAGCAAGTGACTGTGCCCTCTGAGGGATGCTGTCACGACGTTCCCTGTCCACTGGTGGCAGGCCTGGGGCAGGGACAGACTGGCAGGTGTTTGCATGAAGAGGCCCACAGGAAGCCATGAGTGCTGCTAACTAGGGGCTAAGAGTCTCTCCAGATGATTCAAAGAACAGAAAGTGCTGTATATTAGCAGTGAACTGATTTAATCCTTCATTTATTTGTCCTAATTCCATACTCTGGAGCTTTCTGCTGAAGCCGAATCTGTTCTTCAGAGGCAGCAGCGGGGTTGGCAGAACCTCTCTGCCTGCCAGGTGGGGCTGTCAGAACAGGACTGGGGTGGGGAACAAGGGTGTGCCCTCAGCCTCACTGGCTGGAGGAAGAGTCAAAAACATCAGAGGTTCACCTGGGCAAGAGGCACAAACTGGGGGTGGAGCCAGAAGCCTCTCAGAGCCGCACGTGCAGCAACCACTCCTCTCACCCCAAGGGCTCTGGACTGGTACTGGGAAACGGCAGGTGTAGAGATGCCAGGACACCAGGTACCTGAGCCCCATCTCCAGAGCAGACATCTCTATCAGCTAGAAATTTTATATTTCAAATAGAGGTGTCAGGAGGATTTTAAAAACTGATAGAGACTGAAACAGTAAAAAACCAAAACCCCCACAATTCCACTGATAGAAGTCAGGACTCCCTGTGGCTATAACCACAAGCAGACCAATGCACAGCAAGGAAACAGCCTTCTGCCACACTGCCCTAACATCCCCACACAGCGCAGAGGGGAAAAAGCAAAACGTGTCTTCATTCACATAAAGGTGGAAAGCAGACCATGGCTGGGGCCCAGCTGCCTGTGGGGGACTGTGCAGACAGACTAGTGGGTTTTCAGAGTCGGATGACAGCTGCCTCTGGGATGGGATGTGACTGGTGTCTGCAATCCCCTGCCCCTGCCGAGGACCGAGCTTCCCCACAGGAAGGTGGGCAGGGCCCAGGGAGCACATAATATGCCATCCAAGACTGTAGGGGACGTCTCCCTCACTACAGAACACCAGTAGCAGTGCTGGCAGGGAAAGCACATAGCTGGCCTTTAGCAGACGTCCCCAGGAAGCACAAAGCGTCTGATCCCCATGCTTGGGGGAAACTGTCCACCTGCAAGGGGGAAAGCCTGAGAGAGGCATGTCTGTGGCCAGTTCCCATGGGTAGGCGTGACTGTGGTGGTCTGGGGGTACAGGACATGCTCGCAAACACGCACCTGCCTTTCTTGAGTAGGCAAGCCACAGGTTCCTGCAGACAGGAACACCTCTGGGAACAGTGTCCACTGTTTCTCCTTTCCCCAAGGACAAGCATTCCAGACTCCAGGAGAGGCCAATCTCTCCCTGCCCTGCCCACTGGCTCCCCTCTGCCTTGCCTCAGCAGCCTGGCACCCACGGGAAGAATCCCGTGGGACAGAGGGAGTCAGACCTTGCCCTGCTGTGCTGCCAGAAGCCTGGCATCCCTGCTCCTTCACCTGCACTCCCAACTCAGCAAGCACAGGGCTCCTTCCGAAGCACACCCCTGACATGGTAGCTGAGGCAGGGAGCTAGTCATGGTGGCAGAGGCTGGACACAGCCCAAGGGTCTGTAAACATTAGAATGGATAAACCAAACATAATCACAACAGAACACGCGTGGCGTGGCTTCCATTTTTTCATCTGTATGAAGCTAAAAAACAGGTAACATTGGATGTGAGGGGTCTGTACACATGAGGCCCAGGCCTCTAGTGGAAATCAGGGGATCGGCCATTGCAACACCCCCACTCTCTGTTCCCTCTGCAGGGTGGAGTTGGGAGGGCTTCAAGGGCAGGGTGGTGAGTTCACAAGCTATTTTTTTCTTTCGCAGTGTCTATTAATATTCTGAATATTCTTTAAACTTAGAGAAGCATTGCAAGAGCAGCACAGAGTATCATGTATCGCTTTTTGGTACAATCTCCCCTCTCCCTCCATATACATGTACTTGTTTTTTTCTGAAGCATTTGAGAGCCGATAGTAACTCGAGGTACCAGACATCCCTTACATAATCCTAGCGCAGCTATCTGATTCAGTACACCTTGTGCAGACACCACACTCGTCTCTCCACTCTCCACGCTCCAACTTCCCAACTTGCCCAACAATGCTAGCAGCTCACCTGTCCCCAGGGCAGGACCCAATCCCAGATCACGCCACACAACTGAAGCCAGGCTGAGGGGAGGGACAACCCAAGATGGTGAGGTGGGCACACCAGGATAGAAAGTTTTCTTTGGAAAAACTGCTCGATGATAGTCAAATAAATAAAAATCAAGAGAAAAATGCAACTGTGAACCCATTTTCCTGGGAGGCTGTGTTTTATTACTGAACGGTCTCTGAGAGCAGAGTCCCAGCCATGAGATCATATCTACTTCTGAGTGTGTATTTAGGGAAATTAATTAATGGAATGGAGCCAAGATTGGGAACCTGGCTGCCTAGTGCTGGCATGGCCACACAGGTCACCTGAGGTTCTCTTTTCTGTAACATCCACAGCAGCACCTCAGCCATCTCCTCCCAGCAGCTTCTGGGGGAAGCTGCTTTGAAACTATAAACCAAGGCACAAAGTCAAAGCTGGCAATACCCAGACGCAACATTGCACAGATGTTAACAGAGCTTCACTCTGGGTGGCAGAGTTGTGGGTAATTTTGTTTTATTCTTTATGCCCCTCCCCCTCCTCAACTTTGACAGTGACCATGTGTTACTTTTATAATTTGGCAAAACATTGTTTTAAAAAAAGATTTTGATCCTGTCTCCAGTGAGCAAGCCACTGATTCAGAGTGATCAGGATGTTCCTAAAATCTGCTATGGTCACAGTTGCCCTTAAATTTTAAAACATCAGACCAAAAAAGAAAATCTAAGCCATAAGTGGGAGGGGGTCGGAAGAGGTGGCAGTCTCTGCCCTGCCTCAGATGGCCCCATCTTGGGAGGGACCGCAGCTAGGGGTGGGGGTAGAGGAAGAATCCAGTTCCTAACTCGGTGGACACCCTATGATTTTCTTTCTACCAAGCCAGGGACATAATTCCTGCATTCCAAGTTAACATCACAAACCCCTTGTCGTGTACAAGGATAATTAAGTCAAATTTAACCCATTCTAGTTCATAAGAAATGTGTGCTAGCCCTAAGTGGTACAGTGGAACCTGGAAGGACCCCCAGTTCTCCCCTGTTCCCTGCCTCAGACCGTGACCTGAGTGACCACAACTGGCTATCCCTGCTCTCTGGCCTCATTCTAGGGGGCTCTGGCCCCTGAGGAACCTGCAGGACTCAGGGGACCGTGGCAGTGGCCACTGAGCAGGACCAGATTCCAGCAGGCCTGCAGCGAGAGGTGTCTGCCTTGGGGGCCCTCCCACTCAGAGCCCCTCGGCACACTGGGATTCCAGCCTGAAACCTCCTTCTGAGGGAGGTCCCAAGAGTCCTCTTCAGTGGCTGTGTGCATTATAGTGATGTCCTGGCCAGCTCACCCACCAGGTGGGTCACCAGGCATGGGGCCTGTAAAGGCGGACGCCCAGGCCAGGGCTGTGTCTGGGTTCTCTGGTGGGCCTGGGGTGGGGATGCTCCGGTCAGCCAAGGCTTGAGGTCATCCTTACTGCTGCTGTGTCCTACAGCCGGCAGGGACGTCTATGTGGTTAATGTTTCAGTGGGAAGTACTGATACGTGTCGCAGGACAGATGCCACACCTCTGTGGCCAGTGTAACTAATGACAAGTAAATTCCAAGAATCTGCCCAACAGGGCCAGTGACCCATCAACTCCCCAGAAGGCATTAGCCCCTCTCCCCTGTCAGTGTCAGGACCCTCCTCACGTCACCTCCCACATGCACTGGCTCCTGGGACTACAGTTCCCTCCCACACTGAGTTTCCCTAGGGGACAACCTCTGAAAAGGATGTGGGACAGAAAGTAGGAACCAGAGAGTGAAGACACAGGCCAAGACCCTCTCAACCGCCTGGGTACCCCACTCCATGAAGGGAAGGCCCCTCTGCTGTTCTGCCCTTCCTTTTTTCTGTCATCAGAACCATTGCTAGCACTGACTGAGGCCCTGGACTCCAGGGGGAGACAGGCCCTGAGCTACAAGGAGCTGAGGACAGCAGTGATACTATGCATGAGCCCCTTGTTATAGCAGAGAGATAAGCGAAGTATTCTGAGGCTCTGATTCTGCCTGCAAGAGACTCAAGGGGCAATGCTTGACTGGTGTTTTGGAGGATATGTAGGAGTTTGTCTCATCATGCTGGCAAAACTCACTTCTCATCACCCCCCCCCCTCCGGTGTGAAGCTTACGAGTTCAACCACTTCCTAAATGCTTGGGGATCTTGAGAATCTGCACCCCAAACAGAGAGACAAGGGCATATGTGTGGGGGCCTATATTTAAGCCGGAAGATGGTTGGCTCATTTAGTCTGGAGGCAATCCTACACACACATGCACACTGTATACACATTTACACACCTGCTCTCCGAAGGGGCTGGCTCAGAGAGATGCTGGCAAAACTATAGCTATTTATTTCCCCTACCAGAGAAACATCCCACAGATAAAATACAGCATTCATTTATAACCCATAAAAGCATTTATCAAAAAAAAAAAACTCAACAAATAAAAAAAAACCCCAAACAATTGTACTCTAAGAGATCAGGCTAAACTGGAGCCTGCAATTATCCGCCCGTTTGCTTGCAGTCTAATGATAGCACCACATCCTCCGAGTCCATCCCTCGGGGAATGCCGAGGCCTGGAAGCTTTTCTAAGTGATTTGGCTGCAATCTCCATGCAGAATCCTCGCCTGCCAGGCTGTCCACCCTGCCAGACCTGCACCCTGGGTGCCCCCTGAGGTCAGCAGGATGTGTGGGGTACAAGTGGGCTTGGGGGTCAATGAGGGACATGGGAAGAGACGTGGTCCCAGCCAAGCCTGGCACACATATATGCTGGGCTAATCTGGCAGGCTTTTCGGCAGCCCCAGAGCACATCCAAGGACGCCAAAGCCACCTCCCAGTGCACAGGAGGGTGGACAGCTGAGCTAGGACTTGAAGCCAAGGCCTCCCTCTGAAGCACAGGGGCTCTCTGGGATGATGCCTCTTAGTCTGTGTTCCCTGCTGCTCTCTGGGCTGGTGGGCGGCGTCTGTCACCGCTCACTGCAGAACCTGCTATTTGCACCCTACAGATACTGGCTGTGGGGCAGCACGGCCATCCTCACAGGGAAGGGAGACAGCCGCATACCAACACAAGGAGGCCTTGCTGGGGACAAAGTCTCCCATCTCCATCACCCCACAACCTTCTTCAAAATGCAGCAAGATCTCAGCCAGTCTGAGACACCCACCTGCAAAAGCCTGACCAAAGCATGCCACTCACAATTGTGAGGAGAGACAAGGCCTATTATGTTTACCTGGACATCACATTAACCAATGCCTAAGCTTTCAGGAGCAGGGACCACAGAGACCCCCCAGGAACAGGCATTCCCAGACCCTCAGGCCCCCTTTAGGTGTGGAGCTTCCAGGGGCTGGGCAGGGGAGTGGGGCTCCTCCGGGCTGTCACTGTGCTGGTGGGCTGGCAGTTGGCACCCGCCACTATGAAGATGATGGGACAGGAGCCGCCCTAAGGTGTCCATGGCTAAGTGCAGGAGGAGCCGGGGCTAGGACACAGGCACATGCCATGTGATCCATCCTGGAGCACCTGCCACATACCAGGCGCCGTCTGTTCTGTGCATTACAGTCATTAACCCATTGAATTCCAAAGGCTCTCTGAGAGACCAGGAATGGCAGGGAAGAGGCTGCAAACCAGTACCTCCCTCATTCCAGTACTATAGGACCCCCAGCCGAGCCATCCTTAGGTGGGGTCCCCTGAGCTAAGAACAAAAGGAAGCCTGCAGAGGGTGGGGGAGATGCAGCTGGCAGAAGTGGGGGGACACTTGTCCTGACCCTGCTGCACTGCAGTGAGGCACAAGCCAGAGACAAGGAAACCAGGACACAGATGGGGTGCCAAGCTGCCGGTTCTGAACGGCCCCGTCAGAGGCCCAGGGGTAGGAAGGGCAGCTCTCCTTCAATACCCCACAGATACACCACGTGCGGCTCTGGGGACCCCCACATCCTTGTGGATGAGGCCTGAGGTGATGGTACAGCCAGTGTCCTCCACGGGAGGAGGGGCTGACAGGGCAGAATCAGGGACGCACTATTAGATCTCTGCTGTTCTCCCCCATCATCGTCCCTTCCTTTCTCCAGCGCCAAGACGGAGCCAGGGGCCAGGCTGGCTGAGGCTCCTCTGCCTGCCCAGGCCCTGAACACCATCCCCCACCCTCCCTGTACCCTACTCTCTGGCAGCGGGTGACTCACAGCAGGGGAGGGTGTGGGTGGTGAGCAGGAGCCAGAGAGAGGGACAGGAGGGCGTGGGTGGGTGCCAGGCCCCCCGCCAGCTGCCAGGAGAAACAGCAGGGTTGTCACCCCCAGGAGGACACTGTGGGGCGCTGGGGGCAGGGGAGGATCAGATCCTCTTGTCGCCATGCTGGTTCCAGAGCCTCTGGGATTGTCAGGCCCAGAAGCAGGGAGGAGGCTGGGCATACGTCTGTCTCACGCTCTGCTGGGGACTCTGCTGGGGGCTAAGGCCCCATTCCCTGCTCTTTCATCGTGCGGGCAAGACCCAGGTGACCCTCGCTGCCTGTCTCAGCTGCCTGTACCATCGGACAGCATGAGAGAGCTTTCTAGAATTAGAATGCTTACCGATGTCCACACTAAACCCCAGCCGGGCATATACTGAGCCAACATTTAACCCAGGCATCCCAGTTCACTGCAAGCTTAAACTCATGTAAGCCTTCACACTCCTAAGTGTGCCAGGAGCCAGGCAGTCAGCCCTGTGGCACTGAGCTACGGGGCCACACCCCAAAGGAATGTTGGACCCCCTCAGCAAGCCAGTGGTGTCTGGCCTTTCCTCCTGTTTGGCTGTGTCCTGGCGGGCACCTGCAGATGCAGTGATGACCCCTGATGTCCCAGGATTAGTGTGGACTAGCTGTGGGGCAGGAGCAGCAATGGTGGGCAGAGTCCAAGTCTCAGCGCTGGCACTTGCCAACCTGGGCTGTTGGCCAGTCCCTTGGTGGCTCTGACCTTGGCAGGCAGAGGGGGCAAGAGGTGGCTTCTAGGCAAGAGGTTCTGGTAGCTCCTCTCCTTTGACTCTCTGCCTGGGCAACTGAAGAATAAAACCAGCTTATAGCTCAGCGGTTAGGGTGCCAGCCATATACACAGGGGCTGGTGGGTTTAAACCCTGCCCAGGCCTGCTAAACAACAATGACAACTACAGCAAAAAAATAGCCGGGCATTGTGGCGGGCGCCTGTAGTCCCAGCTACTTGGGAGGCTGAGGCAAGAGAATCGCTTAAGCCCAAGTGTTTGAGGATGCTGTGAGGTATGACACCATGGCACTCTACCGAGGGCAACACAGTGAGACTCTGTCTCAAAAAAATAGAAAAAAAAAAAAAAAAAAACCAGCTCCCACCCCAGAGTTAGTTTGGACCCCAGAGTCAGCTCAGGGCCATGCAGTCTTAGGGCACAGATCAGTTTAGGGACCAAAAGAAGGTGGTGGGCAGACCCCAGCTGTCCCTCCTAAAATGACAATTGCTTTTAGAGAATGAACAAAGAGTCCTGCATGTCCACTCAGGGTGATGGCTCTGTCTGCTAACCACCAGCTCTAGGCAGGCCTGCGACCGCTCACAATACCCATGAGGCCGGGCTGCTATTGTGTCACCCCCAACTTTCAGACAGGGGCACAGGCACAGGGCTGGGTAGCAGTGGAGCTGGACCCCATTGGGGGCCCCTATATCTCCAGAGCTGGCTGCACTTCGAGGAGCCCCCAGCAACCTCCCCATCTTCTTTCTTGTGGGATGTCAGAGGCTGAGAGAGCCCCATGCCCAAGGGGGGATGGAGCAGGCCCCACTTCCCGACCGTGACCTGAGCCTGCCCTCTTTCTGGGGATCTCGGGTGGGCATGGCGGGTGGGGTAGCTGGCACCCAAATGGTAGATCTGAGGTGAAAACCGCCCTCCCCTGAAGCCTGGGGCCCAGATCAGGATCCTCTTAAGGTATCCAGGAGAGTTTGCTGGAAAAGGTAGCGTCGCAGGGTGTGAGGCAGTGGAGGGGCGGGTGCCCCCATCCTGCTCAGCACCAGCACCAGGGTGCCTGAGAAAGTCCCCTGCAATGAAGGTGAAAAGGGGCGGCTCTCGCTGCTTTCTGTGCATGTTTTGTTTTTAAAAGGCAACACAGCGACCAGCCATTAACCCATCAGCACCAGCCAGCAGCTATACCGCCCCACAAGAGCTGTGTCCTGCCACCTTGCTGTCAGGATTTTTGGGGACCCTGGCAACCCATTTTGGCACATCCTATCTCTGTGCACAAGCATGTCATCTATGGCACTGTTGGGGGCCTCAGAGCTGTTTGGCGACCACACCGGGGTGAGTCCTACCATTCTGGGGGGCCTGGGCAGGGGTGGGGGCTACGATGCCCCTAGAGCCATCCCCTACCATGTATAGGCATCACAGCTTTGAAACAGAAACGTGGCTTGGAATTTCCACTCCATCACTGCCAAGCTGTGATTTTGTGCAGGGCTGTGGTGTAAGGCCTAAAATTAAGAACAATATTTATGTGTTACCTTAACATGCAGTGAAATCAGGAAGACCTTGAGTGGCCTAACCACGTGTCCCCCTTTTGACCCTGCTCCTGTGAATAAGCCCCTGCCAGGCGCGGCTCCTGTTCATCCCTGAGTAGCGGGCTGCAGTTTTCTGCCAACCCACAAAAATACTCGGGCCAGCCAAAACTTCCTCTGCTGGGTACCAGAGGCCACTGCACTCTCTTGTTACTACAAAGAATGTCTTCCCCAGTGCCTGCTTGTCCACTCTGTTCCCGAGGGCACGGCCCTTCTCCCTGGGCTCTGAGTATCTGTGACAAGCTGTCTATCCAGGGTGTTGTGTGTTCCGTCATCTCGTAACCCCTGGGCAGGACGCTCATCCTCACAAACGGAGTGAACAGGAGATGATTTAAACAAAGACTCTTGAGTCCTCACTTTTGTCAACTGTGAAGTGGAAATAATACACTCTCCAAACTGGCAGGGCATGATGACAGGAGAAGGTAATAGTTGTGTCCTCTTCTGGCCCTGGTGCAATAAGCCCTCCACCTGGGGCAGGGTCTCCTCAAGCACACACGTCCCATCAGAGCCCACCTGTCCAGACACAACCATGGCTTTCTCCTAGGACAGATATGATACTGCAGCTCTGTGCTGTTGGCTCAGCACTGTGACCCTGAACATGCTCATGGAATTGAGCATGAATCGCACACTTTCTGGGCTCAGACGAGGCTCCTGAGGGTACAGGATGCACTATGCCAGGGTTCTACTCACAAAGACAAGGCCCAGACTCCATAATGCCAGGCACTGGCCACATAGGGTTCCTTCCTTCCAGGGCTGCACCCCTGACCTTAGCTCCTGACCACTTGGCCTTATGCCCAGCCTCCTCCTCTGCCTCCCACTCTACCCACCACATCCTTCTTGTCCTTTCCAGAGACCAGACAGCTGCCTGGACATTCCCATGCAGTTCTGACTGGATGCCAGTGGGGGTCCAACCCAGCCTGCAGCCTGAGGCCAGGGGGCATGGCCCAGAGTAAGCATGTCCACATTTTTACAGAGATTGAGCAAAAACAACAGAGAAAACCATGCAACAGAGGCCACATGTCCAGCAGCCCAGCACACTAACTGGCCCTTTGCAGAATGCCCCCAGATGTGAGCATCTTCCCACTCCCACCCTCTTCCAGCAGGGGAGGCTGCAGACCGTCACCCCTCAGCTACCGTTCTCTCTAACCTCACTAAATCCTCCATGACCTTCTATGGTGCTAGAGTCCAGAAAGGCCCAGGCCTGAACCTCTGTCACAGCCTCTCAGCCCAGGAGTCTCTGCTGCACAGGACAGTCTGACCTCTTACCAGCCATTGCCGCAGCCCACATGCCACCAGTGCCCCAACTCTCGACTCCCACAGGGCCTCAGGAGGGTGGCTGTGCCTCTCCCTTCGAGAGAGATGATTTAGATGACAGATTCTTAGCAGGGCTGTCTGGCCTGGGGCTGTTGGGTCTTAGTGTCCCATCAGAGGATCCCAGTTGGTAGCACTAATCACCTCACCATGCCTGGGATCGGGGCTTCCCCATCAATGTGCACATGTCAGAAACATCATGATCTTGAGAGCACCTATGGCCCTGGGGACAAAGGACAGTGGCTGCCTGACAGGGAGATTCCCAGGCAGGGTCTCCAGCACCTCTAGTTCTCCCGGAAGGCCTCCTCACTTGTTTCGTCCTGGATCTCCAGCTCCCAGACTTTCCACCACCAGCCACAGCAGCGTGGCAGAGACCACAGCACTGTCCTGTCTCAGGTCTCAGCCCCACATAGTCCTGGGGAACCTGCACATTCACCTCATCTCCCACCTGCCCCTGCCTTCACCTGCAATCACTGGCCTCCACCCCTGGAACTTTCTAATACTCTTTTCTTCTACCCTTTAAGCCTCCATAGCTCTGATCTCAGGCAGGGAGAGCAGGAGGCCGAGGTAGGGCCCCATGCTGGGCCTAAAGTCAGGGCGAAGGCAGGCAGGGCTGGCAGGAGCAGGAACACACTGGTAGAACCAAGTCCTCAAACCTTGGCCAACAGGCCTTGGGTTTGGCCAGCCCCTCTGACCCTCGCTCGTCTCCTGCAGCAGGCAGGGCATGGCAGTAAGGACCCCTTCAGATTTGGGGAAAGTCAGTGCTGGAAGAACCAGGCAGCACTGGGGTCAATTTTCCACCCTTCTTACAGAAAAGGGACTGAGGCAGGAAGGGACAGGCAGCCATGGCCCAGAATCCAGCCCCCACCTCCTCCCTCTCTGTCAGAAGCCTTTTCTGCTACCAACAAGCTGATACGGCTCAACTCCAGCCCTGAAAGAAGCTGAGGGGCACCCCAGAAACCCCCAAATTCCTCCTTGTAGACAGGACTGGCCCATGAAATGAGCCCAAGAGGACCTCAAGTTCACAGAGGCAACCTCCCTGATAACCAAAGGCCAGCCCACCCCTGTTTAGGGGCTCCTCCCGTCCCCAGGGAGGAACATCCCTGCTCAGGTGCTCCTCCCCTCCACCCCTGCTCAGGGGCTCACTCCTCCTTCACCCCTGCTGGCCCTCCTCACACCAGTGGAGTGGGCACTGCTCTTGCACACAGCTTGGTGGGGTCAGGAACCTGCATTGGCCCCAAGCCAACAGCCCTCCCTGGGACATGGTGTCCACACTGGGGCCACAGCCAAGGGCCAGCAAGCAGACAGCCATGAAGCCACTTACTCCACTTTGCAGGGAGGCCACTAAGACCCAGGACCCTCACACAGCCTGGGTCTAATCCTCCGGGCCCTTTCAGAAGCCTTTGACTAAGCCCATTTGGTGTATGAACTAATTACAAAACCTGTTCTCTCCGCCACCTGGTTTAGCACTGGCAGATAAAACACAGGGTGCCCAGTTAAATTTGAATTTCAGACAAAGGGTAAAATTTTTTTTAGTATAATTATGTCCCAATTTCAGATGAACAATGAATAATTTTCAGTATAAATGTCGTCAACTTTTTCACTGTTTATCTGGCAATCAGTTTTATTTGCCAAACTGGCAGCCCCAGCCTGGTTTTCTCATCACTTCTTGGGGGTCACCCTGCCCCATCCTCAGGAAGCCTCCCCATTCCCTCCAACTCCCTCTGCACCTGCACAGGCCCCTCCCTATAAACCCAAGTCCTGGCAACAGAACTGGGCAGAGACCAGTCACCATCCTATTAAAGCCTGACCCTGGGGTTGGGAGGGGGTGATTCCCACAGGGAGCCCCCCTCCACCCACCCTCTCTGTCCCTGAGCTAGCAAACTTGAGGGGGAAGGTGACCAAAGTTGATCGGGGATGCAAGCCCTAAAGCAGTTCCTTCAGGCTGGAAGCCACCCAGGGTTGGCAGGGGAGGAAAAAAGAAGAGGTCGCTAAGCTCGCAGGGGAGAAAGAAAGGGGTCTCGAGGATGAGGAGGAGAGAGAGTTTCCAAAAGAGAAGAGGAGATGGGGGGGGGGTTCCCAGGGGAAGGGGAAGGGAAGGAGTGCCCAGTTGAGGAGGGGAGAGGGACCCAAGGCTGGGGAAGAGAAGGGCTTGGGGCAGGAGGAGAGGGTCCCCAGGCCTGGAGAGAAGGGGAAGGAGCTGCTGCAGGCATGTTCTCCAGGCCCCTGCAATGCAGGGTGCCTTGTCCTCTGTTAACCCAGTTCCACGGGTTCTGCCAACCAGGCACTTGTCATCCCCTGAGGAGGGGTTACTTGTCTGGCTGCGGGTCATAGGGCACCCACATAAAGCCTTAGGGTTGGTTGCAGCAGGAAAGCCTGAGATGCAAGTCTGTTGTATAAAGAGGTCCTAGGCAGCTACAGGCTAGAGGTGTAGACCCTCCCCACTTCTTTGGCTGCTCTTCCCATCCTGGGTACAGGCCCAGCCTCAAAGACCCAGACATATTCAGACATCACATCTGTGGGCAGGGGCTGCCCCCCAAGACAAGTCCTAGGAGGCAGGGTGTCCTGGAAAGGGAGCTGAGGACAGGTCAGGCTCACCTATTTGTAAAGTGAACCCCTCACCTGTGAGGTGAGCCCCACCAGAGTTCACGCTGTCCCAACCCTCGCCCCACCCCAGATGGGTGAAAGCTGGAGCTCCCCACATCCAGGCTTTGCTAACTAACATCTGTGGGCCCCTGAGCATCTCAGACTCACTTTCCGCCCTCTGTAAACTGGGAGCCCACACTGACCTTGGAGGTTTGCAGAGGGAGAGGTGAGTGCCACTGATGTGACATCCACATGCCCCAGCTGAGCCAGGAGTCCATTCCAGGGCAGGGTCCCCACCCACCAGGGTCACCCCTCTGCTCCTTCTCCCCAAGCAGCTCATTTCTGCACAGGGTGTGTCCCAAAAAGGCACAATAACCCCCGCCCAATGACAGCCATTCAGTGTCGACAATGAACTTGGGTAGAGATAACAACTAGACTTGTGTGCCTAATAATCTCTTTATACTCAGTCAATTAATTTTCCTTTAACTGCCTTTGTTAACAGTAGTTTAATAATGTCTAATTATTCAGTACATTCACAGACTTTGAATGTTTCACACTCTTCTATTTAACGAAGTATTAAATTTAAAAAATTTAACTGCTACAGCCTTTGGCGTGAGCTGGTGCAATTCAGCAGCATCCTGGTGGTCAGTTGCTGGGCAGCCTGAGTTTTCCTGTGTCTGGTGCCATCTCCTTTCTCCCTATAAGCCATGTGCTACCTGGCGGGTCTTGTCACCAGGAGTCTTGAGGGACAAAGGCTGCCTCCTTGGCCCTGAGCAGACACACACTCTTGGCTATGCACAGGGTGGAGATGCCCGAGGAGAGGTCAGGCCTCATACATTGGCACTGTCCTCATGTAAGGGGGAAAATGAGGGCAGGAGTAGGGCAGGCTGCTAGATCACCCCTCCAGGCTCCAGGTCTGGTGACCTCCTCACCCCTCAGAATAGGAGGGTGACCACTGCAGCACAGCCCACCTCACATCAGGGAGAAAGCAGGCCAGACAGGAGGGTGGCACCTTCATCCACATGTTCACGGGCTCTGGGCTGGGAGATGGCCAAAGGAATCAGCTACATCTGTCCCCCTAAAATAGCTGTGGGTGACTGACACAGCCACGGGAGTTCCAAGTAGGGTGGCGGCTGCTGGAAGGATCCACGTTAGCTTCATGGAGGAGGGGCCCTGGGCCTTACAGGTTGGGCGGGCCACACAGCACCAGAAAACTGCAGGAGTGTCTGTACGGGGTTGCAGCTGTCTAGCCAGGAAGAGAGGCAACAAGGCAGAGGGGTTAGGCCAGGGGCCTGAGGGCATGGCCCCACTCCAGCTCTTCCTAAGGCCCTCCTACCTCCAGCCCTCACCACATTCCTCTGAGGGAGACACTATTTTTATCCCCATTTTATGGGTGGGGAAACTGAGGTGCACCATGGCTAAGGAATCCAGCCAGGGTCAGACAGCTGACAGTCAGGGCTGGAGCCGGGCATTCGCCTGGAGGTGAGGGGCCCTGCGGTAGAGCACTGAGAGCCGGTCCCAGACGCTCTCCCTCACCTCTCCAGTTGCACCCTCACTCAGGGATGCCCAAAGGGCCTGAGGAGGGTCAGAGGAACTCAGGTCCCTACATGGGAGGGTGTCCAAGACAGCAGAGGACAGAGCCCCCTGGACCAAGGTGGGAGGTGAACTTAGGATTCTGCCTAATGAAAGGGGTGGGAAGGAAGTGGCAGGTACCCTCCCTCTGTGGTGTCCCCAGACTATCCAGTACTGTTCCCAACACCATGGGGCTGTAGAAGGAGAAACCAAGTCAAGGTCCTCAGGCGAGGAGAGGCCAGCAGCTTAGTGCTGCCTGGAATGGGCTTGCTGGCATGGGTCTAGTGTCCAGGGCAGGAGGGAAAGCCCAAGTAGTTTCAGCTGTGGACAAGAGTCCATGGTGGTTCTCTGAGGCCAAATAGTACGCATCACCCTCAACTGGGCTGGAGTCTGGAGAGGGGTCCAGACCGGGTGCTGGTCTCACATGAACCCCCTCAGGAAATGCATGTTAGGGCCCCTGCTGAGGACCAAGGAGGCTCAGGGGTGGCTGCCATCCTCCAGGGATAGTCAGAAAAGCAGGAGGGGACACAAGCCTTTTAAGAATTCTGGCTTCCTAGGCTAATGCATTTGGACAGGCTCTTCAAACATTAAATTGACTGGTAGGACATTTGTGCCCAACTGTATTCACTCACACATGTAACTGAGCATCTCTCCCATGATGGGTTTCGGTGCTACCCTCATCAGGGGCAGCACGAAGCTGGACAGATGCGGCCTTTGTGCGGTGGGACACCACACAGAGTGGGACGCCACAGAGCCTCCATCCCAAAGACACCCCCAGAACGTTGCCCTGAGCTGGAGTGCAATTCCACTTTCAAGCTCAGATATGCAAGTGGATGAAACCCCAGTGTACCCAAATGAGGGTGAAACGCGGGAACGGCGACCACTAGCTCCAGGAGAAGAGTCAGGGGGACACCTGGGAGGCTCCAAGACACGTGAAGCTCATGTTCTTCCTGCCTTAGAGACCCAACACCCCCCGGAACATCTCACACCTGCGTCACCAGCAGTGCCAACCACCAAATGTCAGGGAATGTGGCAGCTTCCTGAGTGCCGCAAGCACCCAGTACGTGCTAACTTCCATGTCGGCATTAGCACAGTATTATCGCTGTGCGGCCCTATCCCTTCGGCCTCAGGGCTGGGGCTGGTAGTGAGGGCTATGCTAGGCAGCACCCGGGCTTGGGGTCGGTGAGGGGCCTGTGTAGGTCCTTGTCATGTGGGAGCCACACAAGAGCTGCACCCTGGGCCTGGAGGATGACAGACTACATGGTCCATGCTTGCCCATCCAGTGCTCAAGCTCTTGCCAGCAGCAGCCCCTGGGGGGACAACCTGGCCATCACATACAACCACACTGGCCCATGACTTCCAGAGGGTACAGGCTGGCAGAGAGCAGAAAGCTACTCTGAGGTCTGTGTGCTCAGCAAAGATGCCAAGACCCCGGCCAGGCCCCTCTGTCCCCAGTGCCTAAGAATCTCCCAAGCAGAAACGGGGAGGACTTGTCAGCCGCCCTGCTCAGGCTGCGCTGGCCACGATACTGCTGCCCAAGGGCTGCAGGGCCCCGTTCTGGAAACCCAATCAGGGACACATAAACACATACAGCCACACGCCTTGCAGAGACACTCATGCACGCGTGCACACAAGTGTGCACACACAGACATGCGCTCCCTCACCCAAAGGCTGCTTCGCTTCCCAGATATCCTTTCTGTGGTGGCCTATACAGGCAGGGATGTCGGAGTCCCCCCTGGAGACCCACAGGCACAGGCCACGGGCCCTAGCCATGGGCACACCTGGAGCACCACTGGCTTCAGACAAGTTCTGTGTCTTGACAAAGAAAAAACAAGTTTCCTGCCCCAAGCCCTAAAACACAGCGCCAGCCACCACCCCACCTCGAGCCAGGCCCAAGGGAGGCCAGCAGCGCTGACCAACAGCAGGTGACCCAGGCCCAGCCTGCGAAGGACTGTAGGGGAGGGGCATACCCAGGCTCCCAGGTCCCTCACTGTGTGGAGGACAGTTGGGAACTTGTGCCCCTGTACCTGTCCCAAGCCTCACTCCTTGGTGTACCTGCTAAGCCCTCTGCAGTGTCATCCCCCCACAGCCCCTTCATGGTCAGGCAGCCGGACGTGGGGACTGAGCCAGCATGACCTGGTCACCCAAAGCCTTTGAATCTCCAAGTTCTTCTCCAGCCCACAGATGTCAGGGCCAATGACATTTCTTGACCACCACAGCAGCCCCCTCGATCCCCCCACCCAGTTCTGGGTGCAGAGGCCCCAGCAGACTTGGGCGGTGTAGGCTCTGGGAACAGCCAAACCAAGAGCAAAGATGCGTTTCTGGGTCTGAGCGTCACTCGCCCCCGACCAGCTCCACTGGGCCCAAGGTGTCCTCAAGTGCCTGACACTCCTGTGCCCCCCACTGCAGCGTCCACTCCACAAACCCTGCTCCCTCTGTGTGTGCAGCCACAGGCCAGGCAGGCCGGGCAGCAGCCGAGCCTGAGAGGGCCCCCCGGCCCAGTCCACAGGGCCCAGCCTACCAAGTCCCTGCGGCGGCCCGACTGCAGCTGTGCCGGACACTCCCCAGGCCCTACCTCTAGCCGACAGCTTCTTGGTGTTGATGATCTTGGCTGCATACTCATGGCCGGTGCAGAGCTTGACACAGCGTCGGACCACAGAGAAAGCCCCCCTGGGGAGGAAAATGGGATAGCGAGAGACAGAGACAGAGACAGACAAGGAGAAAGAGAGAAAGCCGATTAATCTCCCCAAAAACACTCAGCATCCAGCCACCGGCCAGTGATTCAGAGATCTGTGCGAGGAAGGGGTGCTCCTCCCAGCCTGCTCGCAGCCGGCCCCATTAGGCACCAGCAGGATAGGGCTGGCTGCCCAACAGCTGGCACAGCCCTGCTGAGGGCATGGCCTGTGGGGGCGGTAGGGACAGAAGGATTGGCCCCACCCCTGGAAGGAGGCCGCGGCGCCCCTCAGCTCTGGGTGACCCCTGGGCCCACATCCTCGTGAGTCAGTAGGACCAAGAGTGTGCCCAGGAGCCTGTGAGCGTGCTCCCTCAGCGCTCTCTACCTCGTGAGACCTGCCAGCGTTCTCCCTGGAGGACAGCAAATCTGGACTTGTCCCAGAGGCCCAGCTCCAAAGGGAGGACGCATGAGGACTTGGTACAGACAGGCATGGGGAATCATGAAAGGCTCTGAAGGGAGGAAGAAGCATCACATCACGAAACCGCAAAGCTAGAGGAGAGGGTCCCCAAAATCCTCCGCTGGGGAACACGCACACGCTAACAGCCGGGAGGTATCAGCACTTCTGAGAGAATGGCGTGGGCACAGCGGGGCAGAGAGCTGACCAGAGCTCAAGAGATACAAGAAGGATAGGGGTGTGGGAATGTGGACTAAAGTTACTCCGGCTGGCAGCGAGGCCCTGAACGTTGCCCACAAACCCTGACCCACAGAGGAGCTCCAGCTCAGCCACCAGGGAGTCCCCAGAGCAGTGATTTTCAGCTGGTACAGAGGAAGTGCTATGAACATTTTTAAAGATCATTAATTATTTTCAAAAGAAGTTCAAAGCATAGTAAGTATATTCTGTTTTTTTACTCCTTTTTTTTTTAGATCAACATAATATAAGTATGCTGTGGAAGTTTAACTATAGGTTCAAATGTGCCATGAGATGAAAAAAAAAAGGTTGAAAAAAATACTGATCTACATTCAGTGCTGCCCAGGAGCCAAAGAACAGGGGCCACAGAGTGGAGGAGCCCGTGTGGCCTCCCAAAGAGGACAGGCAGCGGGGGTGGGGGCAGGAGCCTGCTTCCCATCCAGAGGGCCCTGCCTTACTTTACTTCTCGCCACCATTGATGTCATTTGATTTCAGATCATGTTCTAAGAATGTTAAGCCCAGCACGTGTGAGGCAAGGAAATGTCATAAGAAGGGCGTAAGTCCAGACAGGAGGGAGAAGGGGCCTCTCAGGCCAGTGATGGAAGACAGGAGGACAGGGTAGAAGCCCACAGCCAGCAGAACACCCCCTGGTGGGAGCCCGAAGTACATATGGCCTGTCCCCATCTCCGTACCCCAAAGCGCCCCAGCCTCCCACCTGCAGAATCTCCCTCTAAGAAACCCACAAGAGTGCCCAAGTCAGGGCTCTGGGTGACAGAGAAGCAGTGTCTTAAATAGTGAACACCTTTTTTCTACAATCTTTCTTAGAGCTAAGTCTTTGTCAAAAAAAAAAAGTACAATTCCTTGGGAAAAAATAAGTAATTACATGAACTCTAATTGAACACTTTCTCAGTGACTTGGGTCGTTAAGATCAAGGACTGTGCTCAGGCAGCGGCTGAGCTGCTTCTTCGGTTTTCAGGGTCAACCCTGTGAATGGGGACAGAGCTGCCTGGGGGTGGCTGGGAGACGGGGGAGAGGTGCACATCCTTTTCAGCGTCCTCTTGCTGTTTGTTATTTTTCACTGTGTACACTGGTTATGTGCTCAAAATATTCTTTTTTATTTTAAAAAAGACTGTTAAAAAAAGGATTGTTTTTAACATGTCAAAGTGGCCTGGGACCCTGGGTGGCAGAGGCCACGGGCAAGCTTCCTGCCTAGACTGGTTTCAGTCCTCCTCCGTCACTTCCCGGCTGCAGGGGGTGATAATGGCATTGAGTCTTGGTGCCCATATCACGCAGCAGAGCAGGGTGGCCTCCAGGGGCGATGACGAGATTGTCTGCCCGAGCCAACCTGGACTACCATTCACGCTCGCATTTGCTTCCTGCTCAGGAGAGGTGAGAGCTTCCCAAAATGGGTCATGTGCTGCCATCTGTTGTGCTCTGACCCCCAGAGGGCACGGTGGCCACAGCACAGCTTGGCAAACCTCTATACAGAGTTCTGGGCCAAGCCCTGAAGGGAGCGGGGAGTCCTGGCTTTCCTGTGCAGGGCTGTGTCTCGGAGGGAACTTCAAACACCCAGACTGGACATCTGTGGAGAGCCAAGGATGGCAGGATGGTACACATCAGGGTGAGCCCATCCCCGAGCAAAGAGGAGGCAGGAACACCCCTTCCCACCAGCACAGCAGGCTCCCAGGGAATGTCCAGAATAGGACAGGTCAGGAGCGAAGGGCAGGGAGCCACGGCTTTTCCCGGCACAGGTGTGTCCACACAACAAACAACCAAAAGCCCCGCTGCAGAAGGACAGATCATAGGACTGCCCCAGGCGGGCTTTTCTCCCCTCCCCTGGTCAGAGATCGTTTTCTTCTCTGTAGAAGGCTCTGGAACTGCCCCTGCACCATCAGCCTGGGCCTGGGACAGTCAGTGACTAGGGCAGAGAAAAGAAGAGCAAGAGGCCAGGCCTGTGAAAGCCAGGAGAGACTGTTGGGGAAGGCAGAAGGCACAGCTGGGGGGCACGGATGAGACTGGAGTGGGAGCACCACTCTGCCCATCTTCGTGACAGGGAAGGCAGCATGCACAGTGCATCCGGCAGGCACTCAACAAGAAAGACCAGGATGACACGGGCCTGCAGTTGGGGTGGAAGGCGCCCTCTGGAAGAGAAGACAGGATCTCCACTCCTGACAACTTGATGTTCCCAGAGGGGAAGATGGCTGGTGATAGAGAGAGGGCAGAAACTGGCCCTAAGATGACCCTGCTACCTGTTCCCAGCTCCTCAGCTCCTGACTTCCTCCCTTCCATTCCACAGCCTCATTGCAACCCTGGACATTCTCTGAGCCCCCAGCTCTCGCCTTCCTCTCTGCCCCCACCTGGCATACATCCCTAAGGCCCGCCCCAGGCATCTGTCCACTTTACCCACCTTCCCCCCCAGATAACCACCTTGAAATGGGCTCTCCTGGTGGTGTCTGTCCCCCCCACACACACTCAGGCTGGTAGCTGCAGAACCAGTTTTGCCTCCTCCCCTCCCCTGATGGCTCTGCCACTTGCTAGAGGCCAATCTGCCACAGGAAGTCCCCCTGGAAGTGCCAGCCCTTTGAGAAGTGGCCACAAACACATTTATTATGTGCCATGCAGGCTGTGGCAGGGGCCCCAACATCTCAGACATCTCCAAAAGTAAGAAGGCTGGCACCACTGCCATCCTCTCTCAGGATCTGGTGCCTGCCTGGCAGAATTTATAATCATTGAGAGATAATGCCGACAAAGATCCTCGGCCTGAATTGTAAGCCTGTCTCTACTGCCACAGGCAAACTCCTATGCATCCTATAAGACCCAATTCCAAAAGCTCCTCCCTTTCCCAGCTCCCAAAGGAAGTCAGCCCAGTCTCCTCTGAATAGTGCACCTTGCATGTGTCTCAGGTCTACTTTGTTATAATTATTTGTTTCCCCCCCACCATACTCTCGAAAGACAAGCCAGCGTCCTACATTCTGGACCCTGGTGTCAGGCACAGCATCTGGCCTGTGTTACAGGAGCAAGAACTGACCCTCAAGCAAATCTAGTTGGCTATGGAAAGGGGTTGCTGGGACTCAGCATTTGTCCAGCCCAGCTGGAAGAGAGCATGGCCACCAAAAGGCCGTGTGGAGGGAGGGTCTGAGCTGAAGAATGAGTCAGGAAGAGGGGACTCCTGCAGTGACCCAGCAGGAGGACCACCAAGACTTCCAGGCCCTGTGGATGTATAGGCGTCCCTTAGGCTGAGGCCCAAGGCCCCAGTCAGAGCAGAAGCACATCTGAGTAAACAGGGCCTGAGACTTGGGGGATGCCCCAGCCTGTGGACAGGCTCAAAGTCCCCTGTGCTTATCCAGAAGCACAGATGGGCAGGCAGGCAGTGGCAGCATCGTGCTAAACTCCTCAAAGAACGTCCTTGGATGGTGTGGCAGGGATGCACACTGATACTGGGGCACCATCCCCTCTCAGGAAGCTGCAAGGCAGAGGGGCTGGGGATGAGGAGTGGGAAGAAAGTCCAGAAAAGGGGACCCTGTGGGGTCCCAGGTTGATGTTCTGAACATCTGAACATCAAGGTCACCTGCGGGACACTCAGTGGAGGGATGCCTGCTACTGAACTCAGCTGAAAGTGATTTGAATAACTTGTTCACATCATAAGGCCGCTGGGCACCAAGCATATTATCAGGCTCTTAAAATCAAGTAGAGCTAATTAAAATAAGAAAACACTCTTTGAGTCCTTGTCTTGTGGAAGGCTTAGAACACTGTCTAGTTTACAGCGGGATCAACAGTGCCAGAGAAACCGGTCCTGGGAGAAAAAGAAAATTAATTCTGGGAGGGAAGGGAGCCCTGGAACTGCACAAAGCTTCCATGACAGGCCGCAAACACCCCACACCTGCCTCACTGCTGGGGTCTCTGCCACCTCACCTGAAAAGGGGGTGAAGGCCACGTAGAAGGAGAGGTGTTCAATGCTCCCACCAATCACGGCTACCCAGGGCAGTGCTCAAGCTTTACGAGTGAGTACTGGTGGGGACTTGATGGGGGCAGATGTGGTGGGAGGTGCCAGAGTCCTCAGGACCCCTCGTCTGTCTGCCTCTGTCCTATCCCTGCATCCCATCTACAGCTCCTCTCATACCATGACAGAATGAAAGAGCCAGCCTCTATCCCCAGCTCTCCTGCCCCTCAGGAACAGAGACTGGCCCCAGGATTTCCGAGGCTCCGACTCTACCTGCCCTCCCACCTGTTGCTATCAGTGGCTTCCAGCCACCCGCACAGAGCTCCCTGCTGCAGGTGGCTCTATGACCTGCCCCTTTCTCCACTAGGCTTCGCTGGTTGGGCCACTGCCCTCCCCAGAAGCCAAGGTTGGCCCCACTGTCTTGTCCCACCCCGTGCTCTCCCCAGTGAGCTGACCAGGAGGGTCTCCCTAGAGCAGAGGGCCTTTGCTGGGCTGGAGTCTGTGGGAGGCTGAGGGAGGGGGGAAGGCTCTGAGTCTTGCCCTGGGCTCACAGAGGGCTGAGGAATAGCCCCTAGGGGACCTGCTCGAGTCCTGCCTTCACTGGTGAAGACTGGGTGGGGATGACCATGATTGCTGGCTCTCAGGGTGCCAGTTAAGACACTTGGTAATGACATTGCAATGGCAGTTTGGACGCTCCGTCCCTGCTGTCTGTCCCATGTACCCATGGCAGAGCCTGCTCAGGTGCTCCCCCCACCCCATGTCATCCAGGGCTGAAGACTCCTGTCAATTAGTGGGGACACTTCCTAGACCACACGTGCAAGAAATGAGCTGAGGTGCGCAGAAGCGGTGAATTCATGCTAGGCACCCAGAAAGCTGTGAGGCAACTCTGCTCCTGAGGTGCGCAGAAGCGGTGAATTCGTGCTAGGCACCCAGAAAGCTGTGAGGCAACTCTGCTCCTGAGGTGCACAGAAGCGGTGAATTCGTGCTAGGCACCCAGAAAGCTGTGAGGCAACTCTGCTCCTGGCACGGTGTGGATGGGGAATAGCCCCAGGGACTTCTTTGTGTTTGGGCCCCATGGTGGGCTGGCTGAAGCAGCCCTGCAGAGAGCTGTGCTGGGGCAAGTGAAGCCAAGGACTGCTCCCCAGACGGCCCACTCAATACTTTGCGTCCCCTTGGTGGCCACTCTAGAGGCAGCAGCAGAGTTCTCTGCCCTGTTCCTCTCAGCTTCCTCGGTCCACATCTGGCTTCCTCCCAAGCATGAGGCCTGCGCCCCCAGACTCAGAGCTTTCCTGCCTCATCCTGGCCCTCGCCAGCCTCCCAGGAACTGACTTCCCTGCACAGCTGTTATTTGCTAACACCCGACTTCCACTGTCATCTGTCCACTGTCATCCACGGTCATCTGTCTCTCCAGCACACAACACACACACACACACACGGACATCCTGGGGTGGGCTGGAAATGCCCCCTCAGGTTGGTTCCCAGCAACAGTGGTAGCCAAGGGCCATGCCAGGAACACCTTTGGTCCCCAGAAAGGCCACAGGTAATTCCAAAGTGGTCTTACATTTTAGAACCGAAGGAAGCCCAGGAGTCTTGAGTAAAAGTAAAAGATCCCACCCTGTTGACCTGATTTGTAAACTGAAATCTCCCATTTGGGTTTTCTGTGTATGGCTCCCCTCACAGGCCAGGGCCAGGTGCTGTCTACCAGTGACAAGCATGGTCCCCTGGTCCCCGGCAAGTCCTCCCCATCAGGGCTTTCTGGAAGAGACTGAGCTGGCAAAGAAGCGCTCAAGGCTGCTACACAGGGGCCAAGGCTGGGGACAGCCCAGCAGGCACAAGGCCACCGGCTCCACAGAGGCTGGTTCGTTTGTTCATTTTGTTTTTTTTTTAAACTAAGTCAAGTTGCTATTTATTTGTGTGTTAGCTTTAAAAAAAATCCCGAATTTCCTATCTTTGAAAGAATGAGTGCTTAGGAATGAAGCACTTATTTTATATTTATATTTTAATCTTGACCCAAGCAATTTGGTCAAAAAAAGGAACTTCTGTATGAAACAAGAGTGCTGAGAATGCAGTGGGCTTTTTTTTTCTTTTATGTATTTTTCTGCTTGCAGTAATACAAACGCATAATCCGTGTTCACACAGATGAATTATGTGTTTGTATTATTATTATGTGTACAGTGTTTGCAACAGAGTAAACAAGATAAAGAACACGCAGACGCAGTGGGCAGAGGCGCTGCCCCGCCGGGAGGTGTCCTCCCCCCATCAGCGCCTCCTGCCTCTACTTTCTGTATTTCCCCTCACACGGGCAAGCCTTCTCCAGGGGGATTTGACAGCTGCACACTGCTTTGCCCGAGGACGCTGTCCTACAGCCTATGGTGTGGTATTTAACTGTCCCCAGCCACTCTGGGCCTGGCGTTGCAGTGGAGGAGAAGAGCGTGTGGGCTCTGCATTGCCGCACTGGGCAGGGTCAGGAGGTGGAGTTCCCAGGCCCAGAGCGATGTCCCACAGGGAGGTGGGCAGGGGTCACCCACTAGCAGGCAGCTCTCAGACACAAGCAAGCTAAGCTCCTGGGCTGAGTCTGTCCACTCCAGCCTAGGGCCAGACACCCTGGCTTCTAAACACTGGGCCCCAGGTGGCCCTACTAGGGCAGCTGAGCTACATTAAAGTGGAATTCTAGTGTGAGCACCAGACGCCCCTGGCCCCAGCCAGCACCCAAGTACGTGCTCTGCCAGCACGTGAGTTCTCATTCTGTATTTCACCTTTTATATTTAACTTCGCTTCACATGCGATTCCCACATTTTAACCAAGATAATATACTCAACTTGATGGCAGAGAGCATTCCTTCACGTTTACACAGCACAGACAGCCAGGATTTTCCTCAACTAGTAGGCACAGAGGGCAGAGGGGTCCACCTTCCCTTCTCCACCTTCCCTTCATAAAGAAGCATTTTGGTTATTTTATAGAGTTCATTTCTGAAGGTACAACCTGGGTGATTTTTATAATTGTCACCAGCAATGGAAAGCCATTCTCCCAACTGCCAAACACCCCACCACTGGCCTTTTTGAGGTCTTTCTTTGGAATCTGGGTGGCCCACACATAGCCTCAGAAAGGCTCCCCAAAGCTCTCTCCTACTCTGGGTCCTGAGGCTTCCCAGTGGTGGCTTCCGAGCCCACAAAAAGCTAAGTCCTAACCTATCCAAGCTTTCTCAGTCCGCTCGGGCTGTGGGTGGCTTAAACAATAGCTATTTCTTTTCTTACAGTTCTGGAGACCAGAGGTCAGAGACGAGGGCATGAGAGCTGGTGGCGAGAAAGCGCAGCCACCTCTCTCCTGGATTCTAGTGGTGCCTGAAATGCTTGGTGTTACTCAGCTTGAAGATGCCTCACCCCAGTCTCTGCCTTCAAGACCACCTGCTGTTCTGTCTCTGTGTGTACTTCTGTGTCCGTATGTCCCGTTTTTATAAGGACATCAGTCATTGCTCCAGTATAACCTCAGCCTAACTGGATGTCTTCATTGACCCTATTTTCAAATAAGGTCACATTCTGAGGTAGTCGGGGTCAGGGCTTCTATATATACACGTAATTGGGGGGGCATTATTCAGCCAATAAGGTATAACGACCCCCCCAATTCTGCCTTGTGGAATCTGTGTAGCAAGCAAATATTTTCCAAATTACATTCCTCAATATTAGCTTCACGGGATGTTAACACACATAAAGAAGTTTGGAAACCAGTAGGTTGAACAGTGTTTCCTTCCTTCATTTTTTATTACAGGACTTTTCAGAGCCTTTAATATAATAATTTATACTGTGAATCTCCAAGAAGGGAGTATGAGGTGCAGCCTTTCCCCGCTCTGGCCTAAATCAGAAGCAATCCCTTATCTATTTGACTACGGAAATCTTTACTGAGAAGAGGCTCCAGAGAGCCAGGAGTGGGGGAGGAGGGGACTTCTATTTTTAGGACTCAACAGCGACCCCTTCTGAAACCCTGTGTGACCCGCTGAAACCCACAATAGATGCTTCCGGTAGAATGAACAAAGTTAACAAAGAAACACACGGTGAGAACTGGATGGAAAGGCCACCTGTCCATCCTGACAGCCACAGGCTCACCCAAGGATACACCCAAACTTGACGGCTCCACCCCAGAACAGCAGCCGCTGCCCCCAGAGTCTTTGTGGGTGGATTTCAGACCAAGAAAACCCCAGTGGGGCACCCTCTGCTTTCTGTCCCACTCAACAGAGTGGGGTGCAGCTCCTCCCACCCCTCCGAACCTCCTGGTGGCCAGGTGCCCTCCTGATGCACGCACCCCACCGATCCGCCACGTCTCCCGCCATTGTTCTCACACTGCCCTTCCAGACACTGGTGCTGGCTCGTCATCTGACGACTGTGTCTCCAGAGATGCTGTTTTCTTTCTTTCTTTTTTTTTTCGCCTATTTGACAATGCTGTGAGCAGAGCAGAGGTTGTTTCCTAATTAAGCGAGCTCATGACAAAATGCCTTATCTAAAGGAGGTTCATATGTGCATGGCCACCCTTGGGACCCCTGCCACACTTCCACACGGATTCACAAGATCACCATCGCGTCTGGACGTCTGCAGCCAGAGGGCATCTGCATAGGTTTCCCTCTCCCACACTGACAACCCTATAGAGTGTGTGAGAATAGCACGACTTTGACCCATTTCTGTGACACCGTGTTTGATTTCAACCTCATGGGCCTCATATTTCACATTGCCCCAACCCACAGCTGGGACCTGTCACAGCCAACACCTTCTGGGTCAAGGCAGCAGAGCCGAGGGAAGTGCTGTGATGGGCACCAGCCTGGGGGCAGATGGGGCCTGATGACCCCCAGGGCTCCTCACACCCCCAGAGAGAGCCGCTCCTTCCTCTCCCTGCCCAGCCCTGCATGCCTGGCTGGCTCCTCTCTGACAAACTTAACCCCCAGCCTCAGCCTCTTTTCTGAGTCCTTCCTGTACCTACCCAACCCCCAACCCCATGGGCCCACACTGGAGGCCTCTGTCTGCTTCTCTCAGGAGAGACAGGAGGCGCAAGACAGGACAAGGACACAAGCATCCCGCGATGCTGCTGCATGATGGATGGCCTGAGAGGTGGCATGCATGGGCAGGAAAAGGGCTACGACACAGACCATCGGTCTCCAACCACTGACGGACCTGCTCTGACCCAGCAGCCAGCCAGGAACAGGCATGCAGAAGGGCATGCCTGCTGAGGGCCAGTGGAGCCCTGGAGCTTGGCCACACAGACACACACAGTGACTAATCAGCAACGTCTGGCCTGAATACTGGAAGGGGGACCATGGGCACACATCATGGATCTTTATCCCTGCTCTAGAAAGAGCCATGAGGCCAGAGGCTGTCTCCCAGCACTGCTCTGTCTCTCCTGACTTGTGCAAGTCCCATCTCCTGGCCTTCTGCTCCTCATCTCCCCAAAGTGCACCCAGGCCAGCACCCTCACCTCCTGGGGACCCCCGCCATGGCTCAGCCATAAACAGGATGGCGTACGCTCACACAGCAGGTATACCAGGGCGCTGGCCTCCCTAGGACACCATGGCAATGCACCCCCACACCCCCCCAACACAGGGTCAGCCGGGTCCCAGACAGCAGTGGAGTCAGACACAGATGGGATCAGAGGACACCGATGACGAATCTACCCCAGCAGACTCTATACTTTCTGTCCAACTTGGGACACCAGAAGTCAAGAAAAGACAATCAAGCGCCATAGTTTTGGACTCAGAGAAGCCAAGGAGAGAAAAAGGACGGCAGATCTACAGTGAATTCTGGACTTGCAGCTCAGCGATGGGCTGCAAATGGGTTTAATGAGACCTGTCATACAGGGTTGATGTGTTAGAACAGCAGCTGCTAACTCAAACAACAATGACAAATAACTCCTGGGTAGATTTTTTTTTTCTTAAGACGTAAATGTAAAAAGCAAAGCCTAAAACATTTTCTGGTAAAGGTATATAAAAAGTCTCCAGACTCTCAAACTTCTTATACCAAAGAGCAAGAAGTGAAGCCTGGAAACTGAGTCACACAATCCCACCATTCTTCTCCCAAATAATTGTTACCTCCCAACCTTGTGTGTCAGAGTATTATTTATTAGCCAGACCCCCATGGTGGGGCTCTAGAAAGCCTCAGACATCTCCAGAGGAATGCCCCTGCAAAATCATTCATAAGCAAATTCTTCACTGGTCTTGAAAGCTTTCAAGATATATACCCACACACAAGGACAAGTCAATTATAAGTTTAGGTTACAATCTAAGTCCAGCTTCTAAAACCTAAGTCTGTTATTTTTCACACTGATAATGTCAATTACAAGCTTATCTTCCCAAGCACAAAACAAAGACAAAATGAAATCAATCATTCACCTTTTTTTTTGTTTTTTTTAGGCAGAGTCTTACTCTGCTGCCCAGACTAGAGTACTGTGGTGTCAGCCTCGCTCACAAGCAACCTCAAACTTCTGTGTTCAAGGGATCGTCCTGCCTCAGCCTCCCAAGTAGTTGGGACTACAGGTGCATACCACAAAACCCAGCTAATTTTTCTATTTTTAGTAGAGACAGGGTCTTGCTCTAGTAGACCCAGGCTGGTCTTGAACTCCTGAGCTCAAGGGATCCTCCTGCCGCGGCCTCACAGAGAGCTGGGATTACAGATGTGAACCACTGTGCAGAGCCTCTACTCCCTTTTTTCTTCAACATTTGCCTATTCTTGTGTAAAACCGGCTGCTAATTAGAGTCTCACAAAAATATAACCAATTTCATTGCCTAACCCCATTTTTCCTATATGCCTTCCCTTCTTTAAAGAAATACATAAAAAGCCCTTATAAAAACATGAGTCACAGAGGAAGGCGGCCCCTCAAGCTCTGACTTGATCAATTTTGATTAATTGAGCCTTTTGCTTCAGTCACTCATTTTGATTAACGTGGTTCAGCATGTGAGAAGCTTGGAAGGTGTCACTCCTGTCCTCACAGACAAAAAGCCGAACAAATGGAAAATGAACTTTTCTTAGATCCATCAGAGAACGGAGATCACAGGCAAACTTCTCCCCTCAAAATTGGGAAGACAGACAGATATGGAAAATCACAACTTACCCTCGCTTCTCGGCCTGTTGGCTAAGATCAAGTGCGGAGAGTCACCAATTAGCAGAGCAGAAGCCTCCATGGAACTATGCTCGGGTAGGGAAACCTGAACTGTAACTGATGCATTCTAGACGCTGAGTGTGGACAAGTGTAAGAATTAGGAACACCAGGATGCCCAGCTTTAGTGGGTGCACCCACGTTCTAGGAACCCTACCAGCTTTTCACTGTGAAAAATGGAGGGACTCTCGGCCAGGAGGAGAGAAAAGTAATCATACTGAAATATGCCAGAGCATTCTGTACTTCTCAACAAAGCCTGTCCTCAGGAGGAACTATTTTACTAAAGCCTAACCCGCTAGGGTTTTAACAGAAATCTGGGGGGAGGGAAATACCCAACTCCAGCCCCCTCCAGCAATCCTGTCCTATATAAGGACAGAAAGGAGAGGCTGAGGTCACAGCCCAAGGGCACAGGCTCCCTGGGAGATGAGACCTAATAATAGGACTAAAGATGCTCCCCTCCCTCCATCACTAAAGGCCTATTTACCACATTCCTCTACCCAGGACTAGGTGTCCCCAAAGTCACCCTTAAATATTCATTACAACAGTTTACAAAGAGGTGGCCAACACATAGGGAATATTTTGTAAATATGTTTAAAAATTTAAATTGTAAATAGAGTACACTTAGCTACAATTTCTCCTTTTCCCTAGGTATGGCAAATTTAGGAGTGACTTTTGGGACACCCTATAGATCACGTCCAGCTTTCAACAAAAAACTACAAGGCACGCACAAGACAAAAAACAAAGCCTAAAGATAAAGAGCAAGCACCAGAACTAGACTAAGATAAGGCAGAGATTTTGGAACTATCAGACTGGGAATTTAAAACAACTGTGATCATCACACTAAGGACTCTAATGGGAAAACTGGATAACACACAAGAACAGATGGGTAATGTAAGCTGAAGGATGGAAATCCTAGGACAGAATTAAAAGGAAATGCTGGAAATCAAGAAACATTATGACAAAAATGAAGAATGTCTTTGTTGTTCTCATCAACACTGGACACAGCTGAAGAAAGAACAAGTGATCTTATAGAAGTATCAATAGAAACCTTCAGAACTAAAATGCACAGAGGAGAAATAAAGAATAGAAAAGACAAAACAATCTAAGAACTATGGGAAAAGAACACAAAGTATAAATACATGAAATGTGGAGAAGAAAGAGGGGGAGAAAACAAAAAATACTTGAAGTAATAACGACTCAGAACTTTTCAGAATTGAAGACAGGCACCAAATCTGGCTTAAGAGTACAAGCCAAGTAAATCCCCCCAAGTCTATACTTAGGCATATTACATTCAAACTGCAGAAATCAAAGACAAAGAGAAAATCTTGAAAGAAGCCAGAAGAAAAAAACCCACCTTACCTACAGAGAGGCAAAGGTAAGTATTGCATCAAACGTCTCAGAAACCTTACAAACAAGAAGAGTAGAGTAAAATATCTAAAATGGTGAGAGAAAAGAACCTCCAGCCTAGAATTCTGTGTCTAGGAAAATGATCCTTCTAAAGTAAGGGAGAAACAAAGATGTTTTGTTTCTCAAGCAAAAGTAGGGGGACTTGGTCATTAGTAGGAAATGCCTTATAAGAAATTTTAAAAGAAAATCGTCAGAAAGAAGGAAACTGACATAGGTCAGAAAAACTTGGATCTACATAAAGAGACTAAGAGAAGGAATAAATGAGGTAATATAAAATCTTTTTTCTTTTCTTTATCGACCTAATAGATAACAGTTTGTTCAAAATAATAATAGCAACAATATATCTGGTAATTACAGCTTATGGATAAGGGGAAAAAGCAACACCATAAGGGACAGGAGGGGGTAACTGATGTAAGGTACTTGCACTGTGTCACCACCCATGAGTTCACATGGTGTTATGTGAGTGTGGACCTGGAGTAGTTGTGAATTTATACTGCAAACTCAAAATACAAAAGGAGGGGGGAGGAAGGAGGTCAAGGAGGAATGTCAAGATAGAGGAGAGAAAATGCAACCATAAAATGCTCAGTTAAACCACAGAAAATAAAAAAGAGTAGAAGACAAAAAAAAAAAAAATAGAAAGAAAGAAAAAAGAAACCAAAGAAAAAGGGGAACAAATAGAAACAAAAACAAATGTGGTAGCTATTAATCTAATTACATCAATGATCACTTTAAATGTCAATGGGTCTAAGTACATAATTACAAGACAGAAACTGTCAGAATGAATTTTTTAAAAGACCCAATCATGTGTGATCCACAAGAAACACACTTTTTTCTTTTGAGACAGAGTTTCACTATGTCACCCTTGGTACAGTGTCATGTTGTCACAGCTCACAGCAACCTCAAACTCTTGGGCTTAAGCAATTTTCTTGCCTCAGCCTTCCAAGTACCTGGGACTACAGGCACCTGCCACAATGCCCAGCTATTTTTGTTGTTGTTGTATTTTTCATTGCTGTTTCGCAGGCCTCAGCTGTGTTCAAACTCGACTGCCTCGGTGTATGTAACCAGTGCCCTAACCACTGAGGAATGGGCTCCAAGCCAAGGAACACACTTTAAATATGAAGACACAATAGAGTAACGATAAAGAAATGGAAACTATTTAAAGTGATCTACAGATTCAGAACAATTGTGATCAAAATCCCAATTTTTTCCCCAGGAATAGAAAAATCTCTCCTAAAATTCATATAAAATATGAATAACTAAAAAAAAAAAAAAAGGAAAGATGAATAGCCAAAACAATCTTGAAAAAGAAGAATAAAGTTTGGAGGACTCATATTTCTTGACTTCAAAACTTACTGCAAAACTATAGTAATCAAAACAGTGTGGTACTGGCTTAAGGACAGATATACAGATGGGTGAAATAAAATAGAGTGCCCAGAAATAAATCCTCCCACACATGGTCCATTGATTTTCAGCAAGGGTGCCAAGACCATACAACAGTCTTTTCAACAAGTGGAGCTGAGATAACTGGATACCAACATGCAAAAGAGTGAAAGTTAGACCTTTATCATACACCGTAAACAAAAACTCAAAATGAATCAAAGATCTACATTTAAAAGCTAAAATTACAAAACATTTAGGAGAAAACCTGGGTGGAAGTCTTAACATTGGCTTTGGGAATAATTTCGTGGACATGACACCAAAAGTGCAGGATGCAAAAGAAAAAAAATAAACTGGAACCTACCGAAATAGAAAACCTCTATGCATCAAAGGACACCATCAAGAGAGTGAAAAGTCAGCCCACAGAATGGGAGAAAGTATTAGCAATTCATATATCTGATAAGGGATAAACATACAAGAACTCCTACAAATAAACAACATAAAACAAATAAGCCAATTCAAAAAGTGAGCAAAGTACTTGAATAAACATTTCTCCAAAACAAATATGCAAATGGACAATAACCACATGAAAAGATGCTCAACATTACTTAGCCATGAGGGAAATAAACCCAAATCATAATGAGATACCATTTGACATCCATTAGGATGGCTATTATAAAAATTGTTTTTTAATTCAAAGAGCCTGAAAATAACAAGTGTTGGTGAGGATGTAGAGAACTTGGAACCCTTGTTCATTGCTGGTGGGAATGTAAATGTTGCAGCCACTGTGAAAAACAGTTTGGCAGTTCCTCAAAAAGTTAAATATAGAAATTACCAGATGATCCAGCAATTCCACTCCTAGGTGGAGCCAAAAGAACTGAAAGCAGGCAATCAAACAGACACTTATATACAATATTCATAGTAGCATTATTCACAATAGCCAAAAAGTAGAAGCAACCCAGTGTCCATAGTCAGAAGAATGGATAAACAAAGTATGGTATAGACATATAATAAATATACGTATTTTTTGAGATAGGGTCTTGCTTTGTCTCCCAGGTTAGAGTGCCATGACTTCAGCCTAGCTCACAGCAACCTCAAACTCCTGAGCTCAAGGGATCCTCCTGCCTCAGCCTCCTGAGTAGATGGGACTACAGGTGCATACTTCCACGCCCAGATGATTTTTCTATTTTTTGGTAGAGATGGAGTCTCACTCTTGCTCAGGATGGTCTTGAACTCCTGGCCTTAAGAAATCCTTCTACCTTGACTTGCCAAGTGCTAGCATTATAGGCGTGAGCCACTGTGCCCAGCCCATATAATAAATATGATTTAGCCTTGAAAGGGTAGGAAATTCTGACATATGGTACAACACAGATGAACTTTGAAGATACTATGTTAAGTGAAATAAACCAGTGAAAAAAGGACACAAATAGCACAAGACTTCCTTTGTACCAGGTACCTAGAATAGGCAAATTCATAGGGAGAAAGAGAGGTTACCATGGGGTGGTGGGAGGAGAGAATTGGTACAGAACTTCAGTGGGGGAAGATGAAAAAATTACGGACATGGATGATAGCACATCAGTGTGAATGTACTTAATCTCACTGACTCGTACATGTAAAAATGGTTTAAATGGGGCCAGCCGCGGTGACTCGCAACTGTAATCCCAGCACTTTGGGAGGCTGAGGTGAGCGGGTCGGTTGATGCCAGGAGTTCAAGACCAGCCTGGGCAATGCAGTGAGATACTGTCTCTACAATTTTTTTTTTAAAAAACTAGCTGCCTGTTGTGGCAGGTGTCTGTA